>JBBPBX010070779.1:0-18498 GCA_038048925.1 Garcialebias charrua | reverse complement strand
ATATGTGACCAGCCACAAGAAATGTAGGAACAAGTCGGCACACTCTAACTGTGAAAAAAATCAATAAACCTTCAACTTCTGAGAAATTAGTGAAAATCGTTTTTTTCCAAAATATACTAGCTGAAGTTGTGAAGAAACCATCCCATGCTTTAAAAAACACTTTAGAAGTGTTTAAACCGATAAACTTTGTGTTAGAAATCAGTTTGTTTTCAGAGTAAAAACAAGCCGCAGTGATTTGCGTACTGGGGGCGGGGACCATAGATATAATATACACTAGATAAGACATCCCCGCTGTTGGCCAATGGAGACCGACATCGTCAGACGGCGGCCATCTTGCCAAAGACAGAACGCCCACTCTTAACATGAATGTGAATGGGGCATTTACTATTAAAATAACCATAACTTGCTTAATTTTCAACCGATTTTAAAACGGTTTGGTTTGTTATAAATGTGAGAGATGTTGTTATAATATGGTATACTTAAGATGGACGTTCACATGAAAATAACGTTATATAGACACTGTATTGCACTAGCAATATACACAATAAGATTATATTTACATCTATTTATAAATACATGTTTATTTCCAGCGAAATTAACTGACATATGTTACAATGCTAATAAATATTTAATACTATTTCATCATAAATAGCATTATTATTAGTGGTATGAAAATAATTTATGCCAATTTTTTCCCTACACATGCAAATATTATGTAATATTAAATACATTATTACACAAACCTTGGTCAATATGTGTAGTTTATTTTTTTTAGATACATGAAAAGATTTAATAATCGGGAGATATAAATAAACAAACAAACAGAAATAAACATCTGATAGTGTGACAAGACTCTCAGTCCCTCGGTGCAACAGTAACTATTTAAACATTAAAACACTGAAACATATAATAATAAACATAAGCATAAAATAGTAAAACTGTAACACTGTCCTGAGTTTTTGCATAGTGGTAAATGAGTATGAAAATTTACACCAACTCTAAAACTAAAACACTAAACATTTAATGAACATAATACTGTCCTGAGTTTTTGCATACTAGTATAAAAAGTAAAAAAGTATAAAAGTACAGTATAACTATAAAATAAACTAAAGGTTCTAGCATTGACATTTGCAAAGTGGCAAAGCAGCATATGAGTTAATGTACACAGTATATGTATGAGGTAGTAGTTCATGTTGTTATAGAGGCAAAAGTGGCATATGCAGTAAGGCACATTGGGCATCCTTAAATAAGGCTGGTCAAAGAATACTGTATGTGTATCAGCAGTGGTGTAGATATAAAAGTAGTGTAAATGTAAACAGTAGTAATAAATGTAAGCAGTAGTAATAAATGTAAATAGTATTAATAAATGTAAACATTGAATGTAAACAGTAGTATGTAAACCGAGAATGTAAACAGTATTATGAATATAGGCAGTGATGTAATACAAACATTAGTGCAAATATGAGCAGTGCAAACTGTATGAGCACATGACCGAGAGTTTAGTGAATAACCCGTTTGATGACACAGAGTCCAGTGTTAAAATCTTTGTGTTTTTGGAGCTAATGCCCTTTAAAGCTCCACTGACATGTTCTTTTAACTTTTCAAAAAATGGCACAACATATATAAATATTAAGATAGACCTCTGACCGTTTTTGCTAAAATAATGTTCAATGAATGAAATTTCCTCTCAAAATATTTTAAATTTAGCGCCGTTTTTTTAGACCGTAAATCCGGATTTTCCGGTCACGTGTCAGCAGAACCGATCTGACGTCACGTCCGATACTGAACTCTGCTCAAACCGTACATTGAATGGACAAAAATATAAACGCATCCGTCGAATTTAGCCAATTAAAACTACATTTTAGCGATTTGGCTTCAGTTTGGGGAAAAAAAAGTTATTTTGAGTGATGCACAACGAACGGAAAGGTTTATATTCTCCGTTTTGCTTTTTTTTTTCAAGGGAGGTTTCACATTGAGCACCAGATGGCAGCAGAGCTATCGTGATAACTCTTACAGAAGCAACACGGAGAATATAAACCTTTCCGTTCGTTGTGCATCACTCAAAATAACTTTTTTTTCCCCAAACTGAAGCCAAATCGCTAAAATGTAGTTTTAATTGGCTAAATTCGACGGATGCGTTTATATTTTTGTCCATTCAATGTACGGTTTGAGCAGAGTTCAGTATCGGACGTGACGTCAGATCGGTTCTGCTGACACGTGACCGGAAAATCCGGATTTACGGTCTAAAAAAACGGCGCTAAATTTAAAATATTTTGAGAGGAAATTTCATTCATTGAACATTATTTTAGCAAAAACGGTCAGAGGTCTATCTTAATATTTATATATGTTGTGCCATTTTTTGAAAAGTTAAAAGAACATGTCAGTGGAGCTTTAAAAAGGACTGCCTTGGTGAGCTTCTGTCTCATGTTGCCACTCTGTAAACGCAAATTATTGATTTTTGCCAAGTGATGTAGCCTTAGCTTGAAAAACAATGAGACAACTAATGAGAGCAGCATATGGTGGTGACTGTCAATGCCATATTGTGTGTCACTGTTGTGCTTCCCAAGCAAAAACACATCCTCTGTACCTATCCTCTTCCGCACAATGTAGAGGACCTCTAGTTGTTTGATGGGCTGTGATCGTATGCAATCTGCAGATGCCTGACGAATGACCCACTCTGCTGCCCTAACTACCCTCACTGTGCCTTCAGAAGGAATCATCAGCCCCCCTTTGTTTCTCAGAGTCAGCAGGTGGTAGCTCTTGTCTTCACTGGCAGTTGCAGCGTCTGTCACCAGGCTGGCACGGCAGACATCACAGGACAACTTTCTCAATGCCCGTCGCACAACAAAACCTTGAAATAGAGTTAGACAAATGAACAATATTAATAATAAACATAGTAAGTAAAATTAAGGTTACATTTCCTTTTTAGGACTATCATCTCATTATTTGACCATCATTTCAGTTTTTGAATATTATATGCTGAATGTTAGCACTACAGGTAATAGGTCAAATATAGTATAAGTCAACCTCTACCTGAAATGTACACAAGTGTGTTTTCCACAAGACCATCGAAGCGGCTGGGAAGGTAGCTGTGGTCATGTATAAGAGCAGGAATGTCAGCAAACGGTGATGGAAGATCTTCTTCTTCTACAGAGGACATGTCTACAGCTGACAGGTTTGTTGATGTGTCAATGTGGTAGAACTGGTCAGCAGAGGACATTGGTTCAACTGGTAGGGACTCTGTCTCATCCTGTGCGGTCACATTGCCTTTTATGCTTGGTTTAACACCACACCGGGCCATCAGCTTTCTGAAAATGTTCTTGAACTGGCTGGCACTAGGGTTGTTATTCCATCCACCTTAAAATAGACACAAGATATATAACAGTATATTACATATTCACCGATTTTTCAAACAAATAAACAAACCAAATGTATTTTCCTAAAAAAAAGAAAACATGGATCAACAAATTGAAAACAATACAGTTGCTGACAGTTCCGGTCACTTAGTGTTGTGTTAAAAAATAATTATGAATTGTACCAGATGCTCTGATGGAGTTAAAGAGAAGCTCCAAGTGGTCCTGGCTGAACCTGTAGGTCAGGATATATCGCTGCTCATCAAGCAGCACAGGAACCATTGACATCAATGTGTCAATATTGATGATAAATCCCAGGATAGAGAGGAATCTTAATCAAATAAAGCAAATATTGTATAATTACAAAGAGGTCCCAAGAAAGAATGAGTTTAGGATCTTAACATTTACTTTTTTTAGGGGTGGCGGTGACTAAACACAAGAGCAGGAACAGAGACATATTTTAATACAGCAAATATATTGTAGCAAAACACCCTGATAAGATAAGAAGTACCATCACCAGAAAAGAGCATCTTATGAACGTGATGCAGACAGAAAAGAGCATATTATGAACTCCATGCAGAGAGGTGAGAACAACTGAGGAGATAGCATTAGAGATGCACTAAAACCGGTAAAGTGTAGCTGTTGGGAATACTGTAGTTACTTTACTTTGGATCATTACTTATAACTACAGTAGTTTTATACAACTACTGTAATGAAGAATAAAATAAACCCATATGCCAATACCCATTAACAATAACATTGTGTGGGGTAGAAATGGTTGTAGTGCATCACTAATATAACAATCACTATTTTAAGAAACCTCTTTGTTCGATAAAGGGGTGTGCCATCTTCCAGCTTCAATGAGAGCAAGTAACCCCTGGCCTTTGACAAGAACTCCTCGGTGCTTGTCCAATTCCTATGACCAAGGGGGGCTTTGAACCCTTTGGCTCTGGGATTGCGACTGTTCAAGATGTCAAACAGCGTGTCCATTATCTACAGACAAGTATCTAAATTAACAGGAAGCACTGAAATCATCATCATGACTGGGTATTTCATTCTTCTTCATTTTCTCTGTGGCTGTGATTTTTAAAATTACATTGCTGAACTTCTTTAAACTTGTAAATCAGAGATGTAGAAGAAGTGAAGGGTGCTTCGGAGGTAGGTATTTATCAAAGTACTTGCATATTCTTGAATTTGAGGATGGCCATAATTATTTAATAGTTGTTGACGCTCAAATTCAAATGTGTCTGTGTTAATGATTTTTATAACAAAAAGCACATATACAGAAATATCTTCAGTTTGGTGTGATTATTCAAAACTGCTAAATTGACATTATTGTGAAAACTTTAAGTAAAACCATTGACATGATAAAATGTGGATGGCACCAGGATTAAAGGGATAAAAGCAATTAATTACTCAAATGTTAAGAATATTGAAATAAATTAGGTCAATGATGCAAATCCCTTACTGTATTACCTCAAGAAATTCTGAAGTAGCTTCACATTCATGCTTCACATTCATGTTGATGCTCCAGCATCAACGTGTGGCATGGAGGCTGCACAGTTGCAGAGAGAAAAGCTCTGCAGAGAGTGGTGAAGGCTGCACAGAAGTCTGTGGGAGTCAGTCTCCCCACCATCACAGACATTTACACCTCCAGATGCAGAAAAAGAGCCACCTGCATCATGAAAGACCTCACTCACCCAGCACACTCACTCTTTGCACCACTCCCCTCGGGACGGAGGTTGAGGAGCATCAAATGTAGAACCACTAGACTGAGAAACAGCTTCTACCCTGAGGCTGTCAGACTCATGAATAAATAAATAATAAGAATAAACACTGCAAAATGTCACATCATACTGATACTGTACTGATCTGTTTCTTGTTGCTGCGTTCATCTGTGACCATCTGCTCATGTTCGTGCTGCTGTTTATAATGATGTTTTTCTACTACATTAGGGCTTAGTGTATTACTAGCTGATGTGATGTCTCTCTTAGTTAATCCTAGATGTTATTATTGTATTTCTCTTGCATTTGTTGTTGGATGTAACTGGGACCCTGTGTACATAATCTCGTTTTCAACACATGTACTACATGCGGTGCAAATGACAATAAATTCTCTCTGACTCTGACTCTGACTCTGACATTCCGTGAACTCTGCATAGCCCATCTCCCGCAAGGCACGTAGCGCCACTGCCACTGAGTTGCTCAAAGTCTGAGCAGCCAGGGAGACCTTGATTGAATTCAGATAAAGAGCATATTATCACTATAAGATACAGACATCATCCACAAGGATAAAAATACAAAAACCTCTAGACCCCATTTCTATTGCAGCCCTCTACACATGAAATCAGCATACAAACATACCTTCATCTTCTGACTAGCAAAGTTCACATGCTTATCTGTGACTCTGTTGGCTGCATGTAGTCCACTTTTTTTTTGGACATTGTTCAGGTCAACTATGTTCCTCCAGTTGATACTGCCAGTGATACTTGTAATTGGGCTGTATGCCTGTAGATTCAGAATATTTTTTGTCATTGCACATATAAAATTTAAGGAAACATATTCTCCACAACTACCCATATACAATCAGCATGTATAAATAGCAGAATACAGTAAACCAAAGCAAATAGAGATTAATCAGCATGTACCTGCAACATATTGCGTGTCAGCTTCAGCATGTGGCAAGCGTCCATCATAACAAAAACATTTTCTTGGGTTACTGGATGTGGGAAATGGGTCTTCAAGGGCTCATGGGGGTTTGCCTTTAGATTGCAGCCAAGCTGCATGCACATACTGACATTGGATGCATGACCATCCATTGTCAGGCACACCACTCTTATCTGGCGATGATGAAGCTCTTCTAATGCATGCTCTACCAACACTTTCTGTGTCTCTGGTGTTAGGGACTTGGTCAGATAATATGCAATCGGAGCTTTCCAATAACCTTGAAGCCCAACCACCATGAACACCAGAGCCTCAGAGGCAATGTCAGCTTCATTTATCCGATCTCCCATGTCCACAAATCCAGACATTGTTTGTGTCTGAGGATCATATTGAACATGCTTTTTGATGGCCATGGCATCCAGCATCAAAGAGACACATCCGTATTTGGCCTCATCTGCTTTGCGACGTTGCTCCAGCATGTCCAACATCATTTTATTTAGACCAGGTTTGGCATCAACAGAGCTCAGCCACCTTAGTAAAATAAAAAAGTAAAAATTTAACCATACAATCATTTAAACACTAAGCATCCCTACTGAAAACACTTGGCATCCCAAAAATAGATGCCATTGCACTAAAAAGTTAAAAATGTAAGCCTTTTTCAGCAAGTTCTACAATTCATGGTAACACAATATGTAGCGCTTAAGTTTTTCCAAGTGATTTAGTTTACAGTCAAACATAATGAAGAATACCTTTGCAATGATCTCGGATGTGGGAGGCAAATATGCAGAGTGTCTCTCAGATAGTGATATGCCTTTGGCCCATGCAAATGGAGCGTAAGGGCAAACTCTCTCTGGGCCTTGGTGTACTTGCTGCCCTGCCTCGACAACAGTTGAACTGGAAGATCTGAAAAACAGTTAAGAGTGATTTAGTGGGTGTCATTTCACCAAAGAACATAAAATACCCTATATACTATGTATTCAATGTAATATTTTTAATTTACCCGAGTAGCATTCAAGCTTGTCTTTTAGCTCTTCATTGATGAGATTTTTCTCCTTCAGTTCCTCTAGAAGAGACAGCATGCTTTTCTTGGCCCTCCTTTCTCTTGCCAAGGCATTCGATTTCTCCCTCTGCAATTTCCTCACTCTAGCTGAGGCTTCATTAAGTTTGGCATATATAGCCTTGGGGCAAGGAGGCAGTGAATACGGGTGGTCAGTGGCCTGCCGCTTGCAGCACTTTCGCCTCTTTGCAGTGGCTTCCAGTTGCTTTGCAAAAATATACAAATATATAAATAATATTAATGTGGAATTTAACAGTTTAAAAAAAAATAATTATTCACTTATCAATTGTGTGAATCAATTAATACTCACAACATCAGACTGAGCTTTATCCTGAGACAGGTCCATTGCCAGGTTGTCTTCTATTCTTCTAGAGGTGTTTGAGCCTCTTGTTTTTACAAGCTAAAATAAACAAAAGTAGAGTGTCTAAAATGTGCTATGTAAAGAACAACACATTGTTTATTGCTAAATTTGCAGAAAGAAATACTAAACTGTGACATTTAACCACATATTTATATATACAGTAGTTTATAGACATATCAATCTTATACAACTTGAAATCTTGTAGGTCGATGGTACATACCCTTTGAAGATGAGATGGAAAATTAAAAAGTGTTGGAACAACACTATCTTTTAATCTGACAGTCTGCCCTGTCCGATCGAAGTCCTCAGACCTGAAGTGATCACTGCAGAGCAGTGTCCTGTCCAGGGCAACAAAACCCTCTCTTCTCAGGGCAACTTCCCACTGCCGCCTCCTCTCTCTGGTTTTGGGAAACCTTAAAAACATGAAGAAGCTGGTCATTATTTTCCACACTTCCTTTCTTTACCTTTGAATTATAGTAATGACAAGTATACACATATATCATACTTTTGGTGTGCTTGCATTTACTTTTGGTACAATAAAACAGCTATTAAAAATGGTATCAAAAAGAAACACTGAATCATAATCATAATTTATATAAAGATACTTTTACAAGCCTTATACCATACCATACCATTTTATTTATAGAGCACTTAAAACAACAACAAGGTCAACCAAAGTGCTGTAAATATATGTCATTATTATGTAAATATATATTATGTATAATATTATGTCAATAATATTATCTCACATTTTTTGTGTGTAGCGTGACGTGTAATGTGCACTGATCCAAAATATAACTATGATTATTCTAATTAAAGTAATAATACTGTCACAGAGTCTTACAGGTGAAATGTGATCCCAAGGTTTCTTGTTTTGATGTTACGTCTATTGGAGCATCCATAGGCTGCACAAAAGTCAGGCATCTTGTCAAAGAGTATTTCTGTAAAACACAAAGCAGTAATTAGTTTTGAACATACCAAACCGCTTGGAAATCATGTGCAGCTTTAGTTCAGTTAAAAACAAAGAGCTCCTAGTGATCTAAGAATGCGAGGGAAATATTTGGAATACTAGCTAGCCCTTAATCAAAGGCTCTTGTTAATAGTCTGCTAATAAATACAGTCATGATCAAGACAGTCATTTAGACAAAAGATTAGTTTGTTTTAAAATAGTTATTGGTGTAATAAAAACAGAATTTAAATTCTAGATTCTCGATGAGTGTGACACCCAAAACACGAATAAAACCTTTTAAAAAAGACGAAACTGCTGTCTGATTACCAAAGAAATCATAGCCACGTTAATAACGTTTTTAAAAACATAAACCGTTTGTAAATCCGTCAAGATTACAGCGAGTTAAGCGTATTTTTGTTTGTATAAATCCCTCACCTCCATACGGTTTCCACAGCTGCAGCTAATGTTGCTGTCTGTGGCAAGATGGCCACCGCTTGACGACGTCGCTGACTCCTCCTCAGCTTATCTAGTGTATATATCTATGGCGGGGACCCTCACAGCTGATTAACATGCGGACTTGTTTGGCTGGTATTGGAGCTTTTGTCATTGGTTTTGGCCAATAAACTGCAGCTTTGAAAGAAGCACATGGATACTTAACAGCTATAGATTGCCCAGTGAACACAAGGAACAAGTAAAATAAAGCCGATCAAAGCTGTCAGAGCTGCAGCTGTTTTTCCGACCGACCCGAGGAAAAAAAAAAAAGAAGCTTTTACTGCGTTCGCAAGCAAATCGCAAGCAAATCAGTTTCCATCCATCCATAATACATCCATCCATCCATACATATGTCCATCCATCCATCCACTATCTTTATTTCATTAGACAAAGCAGACACACGTAATCACCGCGCAATGCGCCCCTCCAGCCGTGGTCTGTGTCCAGCCGCGCATTGCGCAATCACGATCATAGAAAGTTACCGGTACTTGGCTTATTAAAAGAATCAGATTACAGCAGCAATTTCCATGAGTTTGCTTTTAATATAAGTGATTTGCCCCACTTAAAATGAAAAAAACAAAAACATAAAGAATCATTTCACAATGAATTGATCTTTATTCTTTATATTGCAGCTCTTAGCTGAATGCATGCAGCTCAAAAACCTGTTTTATTTAACTACAGACTTTATTATCTCATTTGAATTACAGTTTTAACCCTTTAACTTTATTTATTCATGTTCCTCAGAGGGAAAATCAACCTTCTTAATTAAACTGTCTTAAATTAAACTGTTTTAAATTAAACTGTCAGTCTCAAATAAATATATCTGATAGGAGGGTGGGACGTTGTTTGTGTTCAGCAGTGTGTGTGTCGGGGGGGGGGGTGCAGCTTCTCTCTGTAACGCGCTTCATATTTGACTTCATTCAGATAAAAGACATGATGTGGATTATTGATCATAACTCTGAGTTTACTTGACCTAACAACGAGATTTAAAATCTGTAGTTTTGACACTAATTTAAATTGCGTCGCTGAGATGCAGAGTTTACTCTCCAAAAGGAGAACACATCGTCAGAGGAGGTGCCGTGCTGGACACTTGAGTTGGAGGATAAATTGAGGCAGAGCGCCACTTGTTTCTAAAGTAAAACTATATTTTGTTCTCCCGGTGTGACGAGCTCTGTCTTCCGCATGATTTGACTGAAGCCGCACACACATGCTTGCTTTTCAGGACCCGCCTTTCCTGTTAGTGATTGGTCAAAACAACGTGAGCTGCAATGTGATTGGATGTAATCGCACGTGCTAGACCCGCCTTCCTGTTAGTGATTGGTCGAAACAACGTGAGTTTCAATGTGATTGGATGTAATCGCTGTCCATCAATCATTATAAGTTGAAGCGGACCTGTGGGCTGACGAGTTAAATTTGGATGCGCGCACAGATTTTATTGTGCGCTAAGAATGTCTGGGAGGTGCGCAATTGCGCACCTGCGCAGCTTAGAGGGAACATTGGTCCCGAGGCTGGTATGGTTGTCATGTTGACGTCATCAGTTGTGCTGTTGAAACTGAAGTACATACGTGATGGTTGAAGAGGGGATGAAACACAGAGGGTACCTTTGATCTGGTGGTGTGCTCGTCCAGTAAGTTGGTGGGGTACAATTCATAGTCCAGTTCAAGTTTTGCAGAGTTGTGTTCTGACAGTCAACGAGGTCGTGACGTGGGTTGCCCAGGGAGAGGTTGTTGGTAAATCTGGACTCGTTCATAGTAATGGGTTGCACATGGAAAGTTGGTTGATGGGAGCTGTGCGGCAAAGCAGAGCTGGCATAACAGCCCTCTTTCGTGTGACTTTCTTTCATGTACTAGAGATAAGCTTTCCACAGGTTCCCATCACCGTCATGGTTCGGAGGGAGGTTCTGCAGCCAGTCAGCCACGTCATCATGCAGAGGTTGTAGTGCTTTTGAGGCTTCAAGAAGGCATGCTGCAGTCACAACGCAGAAAAGAGTCCACCTAGCTTGTGGAGCTCCCATTGTTGCTCAGTATACAGAAATACTGGTACTCAAAACAATCCTAATAGAGTTGGGATCGTTGGTTTCTTCACTGGGGTTGAGATGACAGTCACTAAAAGATATGCCCCCTTTGCAACCCAGTCTTCCCCATTGCTCCAGTGACCTAAGAGTCCAGTACATTCTGCAACTTACAGTGACTGAGAAGAATTTAACTGGGTCGTTCAGCGATTTTCACAGCGGTGGGTGTACTCAGCGGTATTTGGTACGGGCCCTCTCAGTGTTGTCTGGCCCAAGTTTTTCATTTGCTTCTCCTTGATGAAGACCCAGTAATCAGGTTTTACCATTGTCGCTTCTTCCTGTGAAGATAAAGAACCAGAAGGCAGTAAATTTGTCTTAAACACTTATTTTTCCTTAAGTGTCTTTAAAGTCTGCTAAGGTCTGCTCATCTTCTGCTTTCTGTAGGTCTGGTGAGAAGAGAGGCATTCTGCAAAAAATCTTTTAAAAATGATTCAAGGCTATAGGTTGTAAAATGTTTTTGAATTAGGTTAATATTCCCGCTGACGACACATGGCAAAAGCCCATGTGACACTACTGTTGCCGGTAGGGCTGTGCGATATGACAATATATATCGTGGGGACGATAGAAACGTGTCTATCGTGCTACTTTCCTTCTATCGTCTCTATCGTGATAAATAAGAATAAAAAAATAACGGTCGCAAAGAAGCTTCATATTGTGGTTTTGCGAGATGACGGCGCTGCTTTATGTTTGACGCACGCGCGGGTTTGCGACACATGCTTTACGTTGTTAAACTCGAGTTCAACAGAGACGCAGCCGGCATGAAGCCGGTGTCACCAGATATCTATGGGTGTCACAACATGGAGAAACAGCTGCGCAGGCAGCCCAAGAAGAAGAACTTTTACCAAAAAGAGGGGAAGCTCACCTTGTTAGCTTCCATTATTTAGCTCCGCTGAAACTCGGAGACAAAATGGGTCCAGAGGACACGAAGTCCAACCGAGTCCGAACTCGGGTCCAGTTAACCAATACAAAACAGACCAGAGACACAACAGAACCGGAATCAAACGCAACGTTTTCTCTTTTCTGTTTCTTTGCCTTGTTTACTCCAGATTCCAGTCAGAGCGGATTTCTTCTTCGTGGGTTTTATTAGCAGCCGTTGTTTTACCGCCACCTGCAGGAAAAATTTGGACCAAAGTAGGACCAAAGTTGGACCAAAGTTTCTACTTTGGTCCAAATTTCCTTGTTCTTTTTGTTCACATTCTTATAATTGTAACTGTATCTGTAGTAAAATAAAATAAAAAATAAAATAAAAACTTTGGTCCAAATTTTTCCTGTACACAGGAAATTTGGACCAAAGTAGAAACTTTGGTCCAAATTTCCTTGTTCTTTTTGTTCACATTCTTATAATTGTAACTGTATCTGTAGTAAAATAAAATAAAAAATAAAATAAAAACTTTGGTCCAAATTTTTCCTGTACACAAACACACATCGTGTTGTATATATACAACACGATGTGTGTGTGTGTACAGGAAAAATTTGGACCAAAGTTTTTTTTTTATATCGTGATATATATCGTTATTGTGATATAAAAAAGTCCATATCGTGATATATGATTTTTTCCATATCGCCCAGCCCTAGTTGCCGCCTTGAATAAAGACTTATTATTCACATGATATAAACCATTATCATCTTGCTATGCGTTCAGTTTCCCACATGTACTTTTCATGCTTTGGAGCAGCTATTTGCATGTCAAATAAAAACTGTTTTCTTAATCATCTCAACACTGAGTGAGCTCATCAGGTATTTTGAGCCATTGAAACAAAATCTGTGCCTTTAGTGCGTGTAGCACACTTGCACACTGAGATCATGTTTGGTTTATGAACAAAGCCTAACAATTCTGTTCTTCAAGTTATTTCTAATAAAATATTTAATTGTTGGCTTAACATTTGAACACATTCCCTATGATAAAATCATTTAGAATGATTAATTTAAACTGAGTGTTTTAATTTAAAGAGTAGTTAAAATTTATTTGACAAGAATACAATTTTTTATTTTAATTTTTATTTTGCAGGTGATAAAAGTATTTAATCATATTTGGTTTTAGAAAAACTGAAATTATTGTCAATGTTCAGAAGAATTGTGGACCAGTTTGTCTAAAACGTGTTACCCAGAAATTTGTCAACTTAAATTTGACCTGTTTATATTGTTTAATTAAATCACCAAGCTTTTTATGAAAGTTTAAACTGTCAGTAATTGTAAGTGTAGTACCTTCTTTGACCACTGTGGGTCCTCTACAGGAAAAGACAGAGCTTTGATGTTTTTCTTTCCGGGTCAAAGTTCTTAATGACGTCAGGCTTTCATTTTTTGGATTAGTCATCATCCCTTCTACAAAGGTACTTGATAAAAATTGGTAAGCAAATTCTCAGCTTCCTTTTAGCAGAGAAAACTAATTTAAAGTGTTTGGTCTTAGAATATGACGATCTATTTATGGATTTAGATGGACGAACGAAGCTGCATAACTACATTTGTCTGTTAGCATTTTTAGCTTCTCAGTTATTTTCGACCCAAAAACTTAATTTTAGCTGATTAAAGTCAGAACTTTTCGCTTTAGATTTTCAATACAAGAAACGCGACTCTGTCCGCTTGGTTTAACGAAACTATTTGGACTTTTTACCGTTTAAAATGTTATTATATCGGGCCGCTAGTGATTTAGCTACGCTAAATGCTAACTTGAGGCCCATTGTCATATTGTCAGCATAGTTGCCAAGTCCGCTTATTTCAAGCGGCATTGGGCTTGTTTTTCCCTGGAGTCGCTTTCAAATTTGATCAGCCGCTTGTGGCGGTTTTTTGGGCTTCTCGCGGACATTGAGTCGCTTATTTGTGCTTGTTTTTCAGTCGAGCAGTAATGCGAGTGGTAGGTAGTTTGTCACGCCCCCTTCCACGTATGTTACGTCAAGGCGGATGTTACGTTCAGGTGCAGTTGGCGCAAGCGACAGTCAGAGCCGGTAAAACTATATAAGCGCGAGCAATTAATGATGAGTCAGCATGAGCAGCATATAGTGACACAACATATATATCTTGTATCATTCAACTATGTTAGTTTTTAGCAAACAAAATGATAAATTAATGAAAATTACTTTCAAAGTGAGTTTAAAATTAAAAACCGTGTTTCTTCACGGGACATCCGACTACACGCGAATGCAACATTGTTATTTATTCTTTGTCTATTCATTCATTCATTCAACCTTTATTTAGTCAGGTAAATCTCATTGAGCCTCGAGGGCTCATTTACAAAAGCGACCTGCTACAAACTAAAGAATTTAGTGAAATGTCTAGACAAGACAACGCTAATATGAGCTCTAAGTGGGGTAAATATGGAAAAAGAGCGTGCTCTTCAAGACTGGATCTGACCACGACCACAGATGTGAGAAAAATGCAAAATGCATTTTTTAGACTGATACGTTCTTTAATGTATAATTTTGCTTGTTATATGTAATGCCATAATAAATATGTTTATACTGTTTAAAACTGCCTTTTTTTTACACAATGTGATGGGGTGCTTTTTTGGGGCTTTTTTTGAAAGAGCGAGTCGCTTGTTTGTGCTTGTTTTGAAGGAGCTGATCGCTTCTTTCGGTCTGGAGATCTGGCAACCCTGATTGTCAGATTTTATATCCTCTCCTTGTATACCTTCTAGTAATTTTATGGATTTCTCTAATTCCTCAATACATTTCTTTTCTTTTTTCTTTTGTTGAATAGGATATTATTTTTCCTCATAACTGTCTTCCCAGCCTCCCAGAGTGTACATGCTGATGTTCCTGGCAAGTCATTAAACTCTAAATACAATGTCCATTCATTTTTAAATTATTGTATAAATTCTTTGTCTTTTAGCAGTGAGGTATTTAATCTCCAGTTTATATATTTGGGGTTTTCTTTATTATTAGCCAAATTTAATGTAACTGGTGCATGATCGCTGACAGCAATAGGGTGTATCTTAGTGTCTGAAATGTTTGTCAGTAATGAATTGCTTACTATGAAATAATCCAGACGAGAATAAGATTTATGCACATGTGAAAAGAAAGAATATTCTCTGCTATCAGGGTGAAGAGAACGCCATGCATCGCAAAGTCCATAATCACTCATGTACTGTTTAATTATATTTATGGATTGCCAGCCTCGTTGAGCTCCTACTGCATTTAGCCTGTCCATTTTATCATCTAAACCCAAGTTAAGGTCACCTCCCATTACCATTGCGCAGTCCATGTGATTTGATAGAATAGAAAAGAGATCATGAAAAAAACGGTGTCATCCACATTTGGCCCATATACACTAACAATACAATATTTTTGACTGAGTATGGATAATTTTAATATTATATATCTACCGTGAGGATCTATAATTGTATCTAATATTGTGAAGTTAACATTTTTATGTATCAGTATTGCCAACCCCCTTTGTCTCGAGTTATAGCAGGTTGAAAATACATCAGGAAACTCAGCAGATTTTAGCTCATCTACAGTTGATGGTAATTTATGAATTTCTTGGAGTAACACAACATCTGCCTTTAATCTTTTAATTTTGTCAAAGATTCTATATTTTTTATGTTGGCTACCGGCGCCATTAATATTCCATGTGACAAACCTTAAAGTGCTCATGCTTGTGGTTGTGAGAATATAGATAAACCACATCCATTATAACAAATATGTATAAAAATAAAAGCACACAGGACAAACATAATCCTTGAGGGTTGACTATTTATCATTAAGAAATAATCTAAGTGTTGTTCTAGAATATACATCATGGTTGTTTCTTTATGAGGTACATGTGTGGACTGGCATTGGTGTATATCTGCCCTTGTGCCTGCGTGCTAAAAAATGATATAGAGAAGCCAAAAGAAAGAGACAAACAACATAAAATTAAAAGAAAAACAAACAAGCAAAAAACAACAACAAAATCAAACAATAACCACTGTGACATTTACCTTCACCAGTGCAGACACCGAGCTGTGCTTTAAATTTCATTTACAAATACAGTACCAGTTAATTCACCTCCAGTGTAACAAGCATTAGACCAGGACTATTCAACTAAACCACCTACGAGCCACAATCATCAAAAGCTAAGCGCTCATGAGTTATTTATCAGTACTTCTTATCATTAAATATTTTTGTTTTATGAATAAAACTATGATTTTTTTTTATTGTTCCCATTGATAGACCACTTATGCCCCTTTTCCACCGGTCGGCTCGGGTCGGATGTTACGTCATATGTGCGTCGCAGAGACCCCCTTTCATCCTTTTCCACCGGATATTCCGAGCGGAGCCGCGCGAGATTTCCTGAGATTTTCGGGCCGGTTTCATAGGTGTACTGAGGCGAGCTCACCCGCTCCGGAAGTAGGAAGGAGGAGACGAGAGCTGTTTTTACGGAAGCGAGGGACGCGATCACTGCAGGACTTTTACATGATAAACACGGTAAAAACAATTATTATTTTTTAAATTTATAGCAAAGATGGGTCTTCAGCTGAACGTGTCCTTAATAAAATCACGTACTGCTCAAAACTGCACGATTTTAAAAAGCAGGTTCGCCACGAGCAACGCGTCGCGCGCGGGCGGCTTTATGTCTTTAAATGTAGCTCAATGAACAGATATAAAATATATTTCATAGCTGACTTTAATAGTACGAGGGCTCCTGAGCTTAACCACGCTTTAATATTGTCACGTATGGTGAAATGTGCTGCATTTAAAGTAGTTTCGCTTTGACTTTTTCCAAAACCTGTGTTTGCACAACGAAAATAAATTATAAAAATTCGAATTTTATTTCAAATAACTCCAACAGGATACATTTCGTATATGAACATGTTGTGATCACACTAGATTTTTTTGAAAAATATCAGCTTTGTGGTTTTTGATAGAATTGATAATATGTGATACAAAGTAGAAAATAATGGACGTAGGTTGACACATTTATGTCTATAAAACATTGAATTTTATTTCAAATAACTCCAACAGGATACATTTCGTATATGAACATGTTGTGATCACACTAGATTTTTTTGAAAAATATCAGCTTTGTGGTTTTTGATAGAATTGATAATATGTGATACAAAGTAGAAAATAATGGACGTAGGTTGACACATTTATGTCTATAAAACATTGAATTTTATTTCAAATAACTCCAACAGGATACATTTCGTATATGAACATGTTGTGATCACACTAGATTTTTTTGAAAAATATCAGCTTTGTGGTTTTTGATAGAATTGATAATATGTGATACAAAGTAGAAAATAATGGACGTAGGTTGACACATTTATGTCTATAAAACATTGAATTTTATTTCAAATAACTCCAACAGGATACATTTCGTATATGAACATGTTGTGATCACACTAGATTTTTTTGAAAAATATCAGCTTTGTGGTTTTTGATAGAATTGATAATATGTGATACAAAGTAGAAAATAATGGACGTAGGTTGACACATTTATGTCTATAAAACATTGAATTTTATTTCAAATAACTCCAACAGGATACATTTCGTATATGAACATGTTGTGATCACACTAGATTTTTTTGAAAAATATCAGCTATGTGGTTTTTGATAGAATTGATAATATGTGATACAAAGTAGAAAATAATGGACGTAGGTTGACACATTTATGTCTATAAAACATTGAATTTTATTTCAAATAACTCCAACAGGATACATTTCGTATATGAACATGTTGTGATCACACTAGATTTTTTTGAAAAATATCAGCTTTGTGGTTTTTGATAGAATTGATAATATGTGATACAAAGTAGAAAATAATGGACGTAGGTTGACACATTTATGTCTATAAAACATTGAATTTTATTTCAAATAACTCCAACAGGATACATTTCGTATATGAACATGTTGTGATCACACTAGATTTTTTTGAAAAATATCAGCTTTGTGGTTTTTGATAGAATTGATAATATGTGATACAAAGTAGAAAATAATGGACGTAGGTTGACACATTTATGTCTATAAAACATTGAATTTTATTTCAAATAACTCCAACAGGATACATTTCGTATATGAACATGTTGTGATCACACTAGATTTTTTTGAAAAATATCAGCTTTGTGGTTTTTGATAGAATTGATAATATGTGATACAAAGTAGAAAATAATGGACGTAGGTTGACACATTTATGTCTATAAAACATTGAATTTTATTTCAAATAACTCCAACAGGATACATTTCGTATATGAACATGTTGTGATCACACTAGATTTTTTTGAAAAATATCAGCTATGTGGTTTTTGATAGAATTGATAATATGTGATACAAAGTCTTTATTGTGTTCTTCTTCTAGTGGTGGCTAGTACTGTAGTAAATAGCTTGAGGAACACTACTGCCACCATGTGGTAAGACGAGTAGGATTCTGGACCCCGCCCACAGAAGGGGTACAAAAAAGCTGTGGAAACAGAACATAGATGTGACCCGACCCGAACTGAGCCGACCTGAGCCGATCCAACCCGAGCCGAGCCGAGCGGTGGAAAAGAGGCATTAGTTCACCAGTGGGCCAGACTTAGCCCGCGGGCTGCATGTTCAACAGCCCTGCTCCAAACTAACTTGCCAAACCAACCATACAC
>JBBPBX010070778.1:0-18498 GCA_038048925.1 Garcialebias charrua | reverse complement strand
TCATACAACCCACGGATATATATACTCACCAACTCTCTCCCCTTCCTTTACAGCTGCTCGAGTACTTTTTTTATCTGCACTGTAAATAAACTTCACTTAACTTTTGCCCTGCCTTGTGTCCTTACTTCCTTGGTCTGCTATTTGGGGTCAACGTTAAAACCAAACCTGATAGTATGTCCCAGCCTATGGACCCCCCAGGCACGACTGAGGAAGTAAGTGGCCAGTTAGGGTCTACGTTACAGCAGATTGTCACTCAGCAGCAAACTACCCAAAAGAACCTACTGCAGCTGGGGAGCATGGTGTCTTCTCTACAGAAGGAGTTGTCAACCCAAACAAAACCAAATCCTGGCAAGGAGCCAGACGTTCGTCCTTCAGAGTTTTTTGAAGGTAACACACGTAAATGTGGCGGCTTCATTCTCCAATGCGAGTTGGCTTTCAAACGAGCTCCAATCACCTACGACTCTGATTTTGCTCGCATCACTTACATCATAAGTGCACTGAAGGGTGAGGCGCTCCAATGGGCACAAGCCTTCCTCCGCCGACGTTCTGTTGACCGCTTGTCTTACTCCATGTTTTTGAAGAACTTTCTCCAGGTGTTTGACCACCCTCTCCAACAGGAGGAAGCGGCCCAAAAACTGTTTTCCTTACGCCAAGGAAGTGAAACGGTGGCGAAGTTCGCAATTCACTTCCGCATCCTCGCTGAGGAGTCCGGATGGGAAGGAAAAGCGCTCCGTAGCGCATTCATCAAAGCTCTAAACCGCCAAATAAAAGATAAGCTGATTACTGGGGAAATTCCTTCCGACCTAGACGACGTCATCGCCTTGGCCATCCGTGTTGACAACCGTGTTCGAGAGAGCCAACTCGAGGACGACTTCAACTCCCGTGAGTCTCTCGCTTCCGGAAGTTCCGCCCCCACAGCTTCCGAGTCTTTCTCCGAAACGGAGCCGATGCAAATCGGAAAGACCCGAATCACCCCTGAGGAGCGACAGCGACGTCTTGAGGCCAATGCATGCATGTATTGTGGAAAACAAGGTCACACAGTAAAAACGTGCAGATTACTGCTAAAAGCCAACGCCCGCCAGTAGGTAAGGGGATACTGGTGGGTACGACTTCTTTTTCTCCTAAAAATTTAACCTTGCCTGTGATTCTCTGTTTGAACTCTGTTAATCATCCCATGCAGGCATTTCTCGACTCTGGTGCAGAACAGAGCCTGATCAGCAGAGATCTAGTAGACAAACTGCAGATTCCCACAACCAGTTTGGACCCATCCATTCCTGTCACCGCCATCACGGGACAACACATTTCGTCCATCTCTTTAAAAACAATAAAGATCAAATTTGTTGTCTCAGGAAATCACAGGGAGTATGGTGAGTTTTTTGTTTTTGATTCGCCCACGTCTCAACTCGTACTGGGATACCCCTGGTTAAAGACACACAACCCATGTATTAACTGGACAGAGAACAGAATTGAAAGATGGGGGGAGGAGTGTTCTTTGAAATGTCTCCATTCTGCAGTCTCTCCCAGTTCACCTCCTCCATTGGTGAAAGAAAAGATCGATCTAACCAACGTGCCTGCCACTTACCACTCTCTGGCACCGGTTTTTAGCAAACAACTAGCATTATCCTTACCTCGTCACAGACTCTACGACTGCGCAATTGATTTACTTGCTGGTGCTCCACTACCTGCTAGTAGGTTGTATAACATCTCAGGGCCTGAAAAGGCAACCATGACAGAATATATTGAGGAGTCTCTTAAATCTGGTATTATCCGTCCATCTACATCTCCACTTGGGGCAGGATTTTTCTTCGTCTCAAAGAAAGACAAAACCCTCCGTCCGTGTATCGACTATCGGGGTCTGAATCAGATCACCATCAAAAACAAATATCCACTTCCTCTTATCGAATCAGTTTACGAACAGCTACAAGGTGCAACTATCTTCTCAAAACTTGACCTACGCAACGCTTATCATCTGGTCCGTATTCGCAAGGGGGACGAGTGGAAAACTGCTTTTAAAACGCCTCTTGGACATTTTGAATACCTGGTCATGCCTTTTGGGTTGACCAATGCCCCGGCAGTTTTCCAAGCTCTTGTTAACGACGTCCTACGTGATTTCCTTCAGGTCTTTGTTTTTGTATACCTAGATGACATCTTGATCTACTCCAAAGACGAGACGCAACACACTCGACACGTCAAAGCGGTCCTTCAACGTTTATTGGAGAATCAGCTGTTCGTTAAGGCCGAGAAGTGTGAGTTCCACAAATCTTCTATCACCTTCTTGGGATTCATCTTTGAAAGAGGACAGGTGAGGTCTGACCCGGACAAGACTACAGCAGTGGTGGATTGGCCTGTGCCCTCCAATAGGAAGCAGCTACAGCGATTCCTGGGGTTTGCCAACTTTTACAGACGCTTTATTAAGAACTACAGCAAGGTGGCCATCCCTCTCACACAACTCACCTCTACCCGTGTACAGTTTGCCTGGACTGCTGAAGCAGACACTGCTTTTTCTACCTTAAAACATCTTTTCTCCACAGCTCCAATCTTATCTCATCCGGATGTTTCAAAACAGTTCATCGTTGAGGTCGACGCCTCTGACGCCGGAGTCGGGGCGGTCCTTTCTCAACGGTCATCCGATGATGGGAAACTCCACCCATGTGCCTTCTTCTCCCGTCGCCTGTCTTCTGCTGAGGCCAACTACGACGTGGGTGACCGTGAACTGTTGGCCATTAAACTGGCCTTGGAGGAATGGAGACATTGGCTGGAGGGTTCGGAACTTCCCTTCATCGTCTGGACAGACCACAAGAACCTGGCCTATCTTCAAGGAGCGAAGAGACTTAACGCCCGACAGGCCAGGTGGTCTTTGTTTTTTGCTCGATTTAATTTCTCGATTTCCTATATTCCAGGATCTCGTAACGTCAAGCCAGACGCCCTTTCTCGACAGTTTTCCTCGGTCGAGGGTCCAGAGACTCCGGACGACATCCTCCCGTCTTGTTGCACAGTGGGTGCTGTGACTTGGCCAATAGAGGAAGACATATTGGAGGCCCAAAGAACCGAACCTGACCCTGGCTCGGGTCCTTCTGGGAGATTGTTCGTTCCCGCCTCCATGGTGAGCAAAGTTCTGGTCTGGCTCCACACTGCCCGGTTCTCCTGTCACCCCGGCATCCGGCGCATGCTCCACCTGACCAAAGCATCCTTCTGGTGGCCAACTCTTCAGAAGGACGTTAAGGAGTTTGTCTCGGCCTGCCCTGTCTGCGCCCGGAACAAACACAACAACCAGCCCCCCGCTGGTCTCCTCCTACCTCTCTCGATCCCCAACCGTCCTTGGTCCCACATCGCCTTGGATTTCATCACCGGTCTCCCGGTCTCCAATGGTAAAACAGTCATTTGCACCATCGTTGATCGTTTTTCCAAGTCTGCACATTTCATACCGCTTCCTAAACTTCCATCTGCTCTTGAGACTGCCCAGGTCGTCACGGAACACGTTTTCCGCCTCCATGGCATACCTCAGGACATTGTGTCTGATCGTGGCCCGCAGTTCGTCTCCCAGGTCTGGAGGGGGTTCTGTGCAGCGCTTGGGGCCCAAGTCAGTCTCTCCTCGGGTTACCACCCGCAATCCAACGGACAGACAGAGAGATGCAACCAGGATCTGGAAAACATCCTGCGGTGTGTGATCAATTCCAATCCGTCTTCCTGGAGCCAGCATCTTCCGTGGATCGAATACGCCCACAATTCCCAGACCTCGGCGGCGACCGGACGGTCTCCTTTCGAGGTGGCCTTGGGATTCTCTCCTCCTCTTTTTCCCTCGCAGGAGGCTGATGTGGGTGTTCCCTCGATCCACCTCCACATCAGACGTTGTCGTCGGGTTTGGCGCCAGACGAGGGCGGCTCTGGCAAGGACTTCTGAGCGGAATGAACGTTTTGCTAACAGACACCGCTCCAGGGCTCCCGACTACAGGATAGGCCAGAAGGTATGGCTCTCGACCAAGGACATCACTTTGAAGGACACTCCTCGGAAGCTCTCGCCTAGGTTCATAGGTCCTTTCCCTGTGGTGAAGGTGGTCAACAGGTCGGCGGTGAGACTCCAACTCCCACCGTCGATGAGGATACACCCAACCTTCCACGTATCCCGCGTCATGCCCGTTGCCTTCAGCCCTCTCCAGCCTGCGGCTGGTCTTCCTCCTCCCCCCCGATTGATTGACGGCGCTCCTGCTTTCACCGTCAGCCGTCTCCTGGACGTGAGACGCCGGGGCCGGGGCGTTCAGTATCTGGTGGATTGGGAGGGTTACGGACCCGAGGAACGCTCCTGGGTTCCTAGGTCCCGCATTCTGGACCCGGGCCTCATCTCCTCCTTCTTCAGGGCTCACCCTGACAAGCGGCTTCGATCGCCGTGAGGCGATCCTTGAGGGGGGGGCACTGTGGGATTCTTGGTTTTTTCTGTCTGTTTGTCACTCTTCCTTCCACAGCCAATCACTCAACTCACCACACCTGCTGCCATTCTGAGGAGGACTGCTTACTCACCTATTTAAGCAGCTGCCAGACACCTCCTCAGCGCTGGGACATCTTCTTCCATTTGGACCTTCCACGGCCTGACTCTGGTCTTCTCCAAGACCTTCCTCATCCACGGGTCTCAACCTCTGTGGATCATTAGATGTCCTCATCTGCACCGTCTGGTCTCAGCCTGCTCCTCTCTCCAACTGGATCCTCTCACTCCACCTGCTGCAACCCCAGGAATCCCACCTTCAACTCTCCTCCAGAACACCTCCTGCAAAACAAAGTAAGGATTTCAATTCTTCAACTCAAGATTCAAAACCATCATACAACCCACGGATATATATACTCACCAACTCTCTCCCCTTCCTTTACAGCTGCTTGAGTACTTTTTTTATCTGCACTGTAAATAAACTTCACTTAACTTTTGCCCTGCCTTGTGTCCTTACTTCCTTGGTCTGCTATTTGGGGTCGACGTTAAAACCAAACCTGATACCAGTTCCATGTAGTGCCTACTTGGATCAAAAGTCTTGTCAATTGTGAACAGTTCTTCATCAGTGATGATGTGTGATGTGGCCCCACAGTCCACCATTATTCCATTAAGCTTGATGTTACAAGGCAGACGATTCCAGCTGGCTTTGAAAACCATGGTCTGGTCCTCCTCATGGTTGTCCTGCATGTCTGGAGTCTGCTTGGCATCATCTTTCTGTTTCGGTCTTCTTCTGCATGTCTGGTCACTGTGGGTTGTACTTCTGTGGTAGCTGCACCATTTTGGCGCGGCCTTTTGGCGGCAGTCTCTCATCATTATCAAAGTCAAAGTCAAAGTCAAAGTCAACTTTATTGTCAGGTCTGCAATATGTACAGTGCAGGACATACACAGGACCGAAATTGCGTTTCTCTCAGTCCCTCGGTGCAACAGTAAACATCTAAACATTGAAACACTGAAACATATAATAATAGACATAAGCATAAAATAGTAAAACTAACACTGTCCTGAGTTTTTTTGCATAGTGGTATAAAAAAAAGAGTATAAAAAGTATAACTAAAATAAACTAAAGGTTTCTAGCATTGACATTTGCAAAGTGGCAAAGCAGCATCATGTGCCCGCGCAGGCCGCAGTTGTAACAGTTTACAGTTGTCATGTCCACTTTCATTATGTGATCTGACTTTAGGTTGCTTTCAAACTTTTCTGTCTCTTCATAGCTTCGAAGTCTGCTCTTAAACTGGGTGAACGTCAGTTCTTCACTGCTCTGTGTTGTGTGAATAGCAAAAGGTCTGTATGGGTTGTGGTCCCGCCTACAACTCCCGTACAACACAAGTTCTGTGGCAAGAGAGGTGGAAAGAGAAGGTATAGAGACGCCGCTAATGTCGAACCGGTTAACACCATAGACTTAATATGCCTGTGGTTAACACAAACTCCTTTTTTATTTTATTTATCCAATAAAAAAAAAAGTAAAATAAGTTCAACCAGGTCAGGATCGAACCTGGGTCGTTGGAGCGGAAAGCAGACGCGCTTTCCATTGTGCTACTGAGGCATGTGGCTTTTTGCAGGTCTACTATATATTTAAAGGAACCGCCCCTCCTAAAATACTGGCTACGCGAATTCTACATCTATACTTATCACGCTATTACTAAATACGTATCACGTTTTTACTACATAGTATCACGTTTTTACTACATAGTATCACGTTTTTATTACATACATATCACGTTATTACTACATAGTATCACGCTTTTACTACATACGTATCACGTGATTACTACATAAGCTCAAAAAAAAATTCATGGATGACTGCAATACGCTTCTGTAGGTTTGCAGTCAGTCATACCAAATCTCTCCAAGATTTTCATGATATATCTTTTCTGGTTCATTTTTACTTGACTGTGTTTCTGTGTAAAATCAATTCCTAGAAAATATTTAAGTTTTCCAAGATCTTTAATTTTAAACTTTGCAGCCAACATTTTCTTCACACTTTTGAGAATTTGGTCATTACTAGCTGCAATGATAAGGTCATCAACCCAAATAATCAAGATCACTTTCTCATGTTCATTTTCTTTACTGTAAACACAATGGTCAGCAGGGTTCTGTACAAAGTCATTTTCAATAAGAAAATCATGTAACATTCTATTCCAGTTTCTTCCTGACTGTTTCAGACCGTAAAGTGATTTATTTAGCTTACATACCAATTTCTCTCCTGTCTCTGTTATCACTTCAAATCCTTCCGGTTGTTCTAAAAATATCTCACAATCAATAGGGGCATGTAAATATGCTGTTTTAACATCCATTTGATGCAATTCTAAGTCATATTGAGCAGCAAGCTGCATTAGAACATGCACAGAAGTCATATCTGCTGTTGGAGAAAAAGTCTCATCATAATCAATACCAGCAACCTGATTATAGCCTTTTGCTATGTATCTAGCTTTATAAAGTGTCTCAATAGGATTTTCTTTAATAGTAAATACCCATCTACCCCCCACTGCTTGCTATTTCAAAATCAGAACATCTTCTCGTCCCCCTTAACAACTCTCTGCTATCCCCCTCCCCTCAGGTCAAGAGTCTCGGTGTCATCCTTGACACCACTCTCTCCTTCACTTCACACATCAACAATATTACTCGGTCTGCCTATTTCCACCTCCGTAATATTAACCGTCTCCGTCCTTCTCTCACACCCCGCTCCACAGCCATCCTGGTGCACAGTCTTGTGACTTCCCGTATCGATTACTGCAACTCCCTTCTCTACGGCCTCCCCAACAAATCTCTCCACAAGTTACAGATGGTCCAGAACTCAGCTGCCCGTGTCATCACTCAAACCTCCTACTATAACCACATCACTCCTGTCCTGCAGCAGCTCCACTGGCTCCCGGTTAAATCACGCATCATCTTCAAAATTCTACTCCTCACGTTCAAAGCTATCCACAACCTTGCCCCTCCTTATGCTACAGAGCAGACCGTGCTCTGAACGTGGGAGGTAAGACACGGGGAGGGAGGCTCTGTGTTTACATCAACAACGCATGGTGTCTGAATGCTGCTGTGGTCCACAAACACTGCTCACCTTTAGTGGAGTTTATGACTATTAAATGCAGACCGTTCTATTTACCGAGGGAATTTACAGCTGTTATAATCGTTGCTGTATATATTCCTCCAAACTCCAGCAGCAAAGTTAGAGGTGAGGCACTAAATGAACTATATGTGCACATCAGTGAGCAGCAAACAGCCCACCCTGATGCATTTCTCCTCATAGCTGGTGATTTCAACCAAGCAGATTTAAAGAGTGTATTACCAAAAACGTACAGAAACATAAACTTTCCAACAAGAGGCAAAAATACACTGGACCAAGTCTACACCACCATGAAAAGTGCTTACAAGGCCCTCCCCAACATTGGTGCTTCTGACCATATCTGTGTTATGCTAAAGCCAGCTTACAGACCACTGGTGAAAGTCACAAAACCAGTTCGCAAGCAGATACGAGTGTGGCCAGAGGGGTCTTCAGAGGCACTCCAGGACTGTTTTGACACCACAGATTGGAGCATGTTCAAGGAAGCTGCTACCACAAACAACAACACATGTCTCCAGGAGTACTCAGACACTGTATGCTCATACATCACAAAATGCATTGATGATGTTACCAACATCAAGACCATCACTGTTCGGGCAAATCAGAAGCCATGGCTGACAGCAGAGGTTTACAGACTCCTGAGAGCCAGGAATGCTGCCTTCACAGCGGGAGATCAGGTGGGCCTGAGGACAGCCAGAAACAACCTGGCCCGGGGCATCAGAAAGGCCAAGAAGCAGTATTCCAGGAAAATAGCTCACCGCTTCAAGGACAGCAAGGACACACGGAGTCTGTGGCAGGGAATACAGACCATCACTAACTACAAACCATCCCCCCAGACCTGTGACAGCACAACCTCCACGCTGAATGAACTGAATGTTTTCTTTGCTACTTCTTTGTCGTTTTGAGGCATGTAACAGCACACCTGCACAAAAACTCCCCCCCTCTCCTGATGGCCAGGTGCTGGCGCTGTCCTCAGACAGCGTGAGGCGATCATTCATCAAGATCAACGCACGGAAAGCTTCTGGTCCTGACAACATACCTGGTCGTGTGCTGAAGGACTGTGCAGGGGAACTCGCAGCGGTCTTCACAGACATCTTTAACATCTCGCTGAGTCAGGCCATCGTCCCCACCTGTTTCAAAGCCACAACCATCATACCTGTCCCAAAGAAGGCAACGCCCTCCTGCCTCAATGACTATCGTCCGGTAGCACTCACCCCCATCCTGATGAAGTGCTTCGAACGGCTAGTCATGAAAAACATCAAATCTGTCCTCCCTGCCTCCCTGGATCCCTTCCAATTTGCATATCGGTCTAATCGCTCAACCTACTATGCCATCTCCTCTGCCCTCCACACAGCTCTCACACATCTGGACACGAATAATAATAATAATGTCACATTTTTGTCATCTGTGTATGTTCCCATACAAGACAAAATTTGACTCTGCATTTAACCCAATCACCACCAGGTGGGGCAGTGGGCAGCTATAGAAAGAGCGTCGGGAAGCAATTGGGATGAGGTGTGCTGCTCAAACACACCACAAGTTATGCCGTGACTGGGGTTCGAACCTGGGTCCTTCGGGTCCCAAGTCGGTTCCCCTGCCACTACACCATTTCATTCAACCTTTATTTATACAGGCTAGCCTCGTTGAGTCACGGGGACTCATTTACAAGAGGGACCTGTCTCACTCACACCAAACAACCATCCACTCTCACACTCACACCTAGGGTCAATTTAGAGTCACCAATCAGCCTAACAAGCATGTTTTTTGGTCTGTGGGAGGAAACCGGAGTACCCGGAGGAAACCCACGCATGCACGGGGAGAACATGCAAACTCCACCCAGAAAGGCCCCGGACCGGGATTTGAACCGGCAACCTTCTCGCTGAGAGGCAGCAGCTCTACCAGTTGTGCCACCGTGCTGCCCACCATCTTGGCCCATAAAAGACTCTTATGTTAGAATGCTGTTCATTGACTTCAGCTCGGCATTCAACACCATCATCCCCCAACAGCTCATCCTTAAACTGGACAGTCTGGGGCTGAACACCTCAATGTGTAACTGGCTGCTAGACTTCCTGACCGGGAGACCACAGGCAGTACGGGTCGGGAATAACACATCCAGCACCATCACATTGAATACAGGAGCCCCACAAGGATGTGTGCTGAGCCCCCTTCTATTCACCCTGCTAACACACGACTGCACACCATCGTACAGCTCCAACCACTTCATCAAGTTTGCGGACGACACAACAGTGGTGGGTCTCATCAGCAACAACGATGAGACGGACTACAGGGATGAGGTGAGCCGCCTGGCCTTGTGGTGCGGACACAACAATCTCACTCTCAACGTGGAGAAGACAAAAGAGATTGTTGTGGACTTCAGGAAGAGGGATGCCCAACATGCCCCTCTGACCATCAACAACACCACAGTGGAGAGAGTGGACAGCACCAAGTTCCTGGGAGTGCACGTCTCAGAGGACCTGTCCTGGAGCAGGAACACTGCATCACTGGCCAAGAAGGCTCACCAGCGCCTCTACTTTCTCCGCAAGCTGAATAGAGCTGGAGCTCCAACCCCCATCATGTGCACCTTCTACAGGGGCGCCATAGAAAGTGTCCTGACCAGCTGCATCACGGTGTGGTATGGTGCATGTACTGCATCCTGCCGAAAGAGCCTCCAGCGTATAGTGAGAGCAGCTGAGAAGATTGTCGGCACCTCCTTGCCCTCACTACAGGACTTACACAGCAACCTCCTCACTCGGAAAGCCCTCTGCATGGCAGGTGATCCCACACACCCACTACACAGCTGCTTCAGACTGCTGCCATCAGGGAGGAGACTGAGGAGTCTCCAGGCTCGAACCAGCAGACTGAGAGACAGCTCTGTTCATCAGGCAGTCAGAATGCTAAACACTCTGCCTGCTCTGCCTCCCCTCCCATTTGAACTGCCTTAACACAAAAAACTTTCTCACACATTACCACTCAACACAAAGTTTTTAACACTGGACTCTGTGTCATCAAACGGGTTATTCACTAAACTCTCGGTCATGTGCTCATTCAGTTTGCACTACTTCTCATATTTGCACTAATGTTTGTATTACATTACTGCCTATAGTCATACTACTGTTTACATTTACTGTTTACATTTATTACTACTGTTTACATTTATTACTACTGTTTACATTTATTACTACTGTTTACATCTAGACTTTTTATATCTACACTACTGCTGATATACAGTATATATTCTTTTTACTAGCCTTATTGCATAATGCCACTTTGTTTCTATACCAATATCAACTACCTCATACATATACTGTGTACATTAACCCCATATGCTGCTTTGTCACTCTTTACAAATGTCAAATGCCAGAACCTTCATTTATTTTATAGATATACTTTTTATACTTTATACTTCGGGACAGTATTACACTCTATTTCATTTTTGGTGTTGGTGAAACTTTTTATACTTTTATACTACTATGGAAAACTACTATGAAAAAACTCAGGACAGTATTACACTCTATTTCATTTTATGATTATGTTTATTAAATGTTGGTGTTTTGGTGTTGGTGAAACTTTTTATACTTTTTTACTACTATGAAAAACTACTATGCAAAAAACTCAGGACAGTACTAAACTTTTATTATTTCATTTTATGCTTGTTTATTAATTGTTTAGTGTTTAAATGGTTACTGTTGCACCGAGGGACTGAGAGAGAAATGCAATTTCAATCCTGTGTATGTCCTGTACATATTGCAGTTCTGACAATAAAGTTGACTTTGACTTATCTATCTGACCTCCTCCAAATCCCCATCCCATCACGCTCTCTCAGATCCTCCTCTTCACTACAACTCCATGTACCCTCTGCCTGCCTCTCCACCATGGGGAGCAGGGCCTTCACCTGCTCTGCCCCTCACCTCTGGAACGCCCTACCGCCAGACCAGATGTAGTTTGTGTATTACAGTTAGAATGATGTAGTTTGTGTATTACAGTTAGAAAAATTAAGTAGAATTATTCATTTTGTGATGTAGTTTGTGTATTACAGTTAGATAAATTAAGTAGAATTATTCATTTTGTGATGTAGTTTGTGTATTACAGTTAGTAAAATTAAGTAGAACTATTCATTTTGTGATGTAGTTTGTATATTACAGTTAGAAAAATTAAGTAGAATTATTCATTTTGTGATGTAGTTTGAAGGTTATCATTGGTTGAACAAACTGTGAAATAAGGGGCAGATATAATAAGATTTCATCTTCTTTCTGCTCCCTTCATTTTATCCTACTTGTATTCTTGTATCTGATGAAACTGTCTTGTATTGTTCTTTTAAAATGAATGAATAAACATCAAATCAAATCAAAACCTTCGAAACACCACCTCCCTTTCTCTGTTCAAGACTGCCCTGAAAACCCATCTCTTTAGACTAGCTTATCACTAACTTTACTAAATGTATTTTTATCTTCCATTTTATATCCTTTATGTATTTTATATTTCAGTTTGTCGCTGATAATGTTTGCTCTGTATTACACTGTATTGGTTTGTTAAGTGTCCTTGGGTGTCCTGAAAGGCACTTTTAAATAAAATGATTATTATTATTATTACCCTCTGGTAATGAAGTTAGGTTGTAAGTATTATTCTCTATCAAAGAGTCCATTTCTTCCTTCATAGCTTTGGCCCATAGTTCTGATTGTGGTGAGCTCATAGCTTCTTTCACTGTTCTAGGCATATCACATGCAATCTTATAACAATAGTCAATGTTCATGTTTTCTTGATCATCTTCACATTTCATTTCGTAATCCTGATATAACTTGGGAGGTCTCCTTTCTCTTGTAGGATAACGTGCACCAAGGTTACCTTCACTTTGATCTAAGTTCTCTTCTGTATCATAAGTCTCAGTTTTATTCTCTTGTCAAAGCCAAAGTCAAAGTCAACTTTATTGTCAGAACTGCAATATGTACAGGACATACACAGGATTGAAATTGCGTTTCTCTCAGTCCCTCGGTGCAACAGTAACCATTTAAACACTAAAACACTGAAACATTTAATAAACATAAGCATAAAATAGTAAAAGTGTAACACTGTCCTGAGTTTTTGCATAGTAGTATAAAAGTATGAAAATTTACACCAACACTAAAACACTAAACATTTAATGAACATAAGCATAAAATGAAATAATAAAAGTGTAATACTGTCCTGAGTTTTTGCATAGTAGTATAAAAAGTATAAAAAGTATATCTATAAAATAAACTGAAGGTTCTAGCATTGACATTTGCAAAGAGTGGCAAAGCAGCATATGAGTTAATGTACACAGTATATGTATGAGGTAGTTGATGTTGGTATAGAGGCAAAGTGGCATATGCAGTAAGGCACATAAGGCACATTTGGCATCCTTAGATAAGGCTAGTCAGAGAATACTGTATATGTATCAGCAGTAGTGTAGATATAAAAGTAGTGTAAATGTAAACAGTAGTAATAAATGTAAAACAGTAGTAATAAATGTAAACCGTATTAATAAATGTAAACAGTGAATGTAAACAGTAGTATGACTATAGGCAGTAATGTAATACAAACATTAGTGCAAATATGAGAAGTAGTGCAAACTGAATGAGCACATGACCGAGAGTTTAGTGAATAACCCGTTTGATGACACAGAGTCCAGTGTTAAAAACTTTGTGTTGAGTGGTAATGTGTGAGAAAGTTTTTTGTGTTAAGGCAGTTCAAATGGGAGGGGAGGCAGAGCAGGCAGAGTGTTTAGCATTCTGACTGCCTGATGAACAGAGCTGTCTCTCAGTCTGCTGGTTCGAGCCTGGAGACTCCTCAGTCTCCTCCCTGATGGCAGCAGTCTGAAGCAGCTGTGTAGTGGGTGTGTGGGATCACCTGCCATGCAGAGGGCTTTCCGAGTGAGGCGTTTGCTGTGTAAGTCCTGCAGTGAGGGCAAGGAGGTGCCGACGATCTTCTCAGCTGCTCTCACGATGCGCTGGAGGCTCTTGCGGCAGGATGCAGTACATGCACCAAACCACACAGTGATGCAGCTGGTCAGGACACTTTCTATGGCACCTCTGTAGAAGGTGCTCATGATGGGGGTTGAAGCTCCAGCCCTTTTCAGCTTGCGGAGAAAGTAGAGACGCTGGTGAGCCTTCTTGGCCAGTGATGCAGTGTTCCTGCTCCAGGACAGGTCCTCTGAGACGTGCACTCCCAGGAACTTGGTGCTGTCTACTCTCTCCACTGCGGTGCTGTTGATGGTCAGAGGGGCATGTTGGGCATCCCTCTTCCTGAAGTCCACAACAATCTCCTTTGTCTTCTCCACGTTGAGAGTGAGATTGTTGTGTCCGCACCACAAGGCCAGGCGGCTCACCTCGTTCCTGTAGTCCGTCTCATCGTTGTTGCTGATGAGACCCACCACTGTTGTGTCGTCCGCAAACTTGATGAAGTGGTTGGAGCTGTACGATGGTGTGCAGTCGTGTGTTAGCAGGGTGAATAGAAGGGGGCTCAGCACACATCCTTGTGGGGCCCCTGTGTTCAATGTGATGGTGCTAGATGTGTTACTCCCGACCCGTACTGTCTGTGGTCTCTCTGTCCCCTTGTGAGATAATTGTACTCAAGGTTTCAATTGCTCACTTTCAACTTTCTTTTTGAGTAAAATATTCTCATCCATGTCGTCAGCTTGAGTGTCACATTCATTAGTACTTTTTGTGATAAACTTTACCAGTCTATTCTTAAGTACTCTTCCTGTATCTGGATAAAAAACAAGATATGCAGGACTATTTTTGTCATAACCAACAAAAATTCCCTTTTCACAACGTGGATCCAATTTTTTCTTATCATATTTATATGCATAACATTCAGATCCAAAAGTTCTCATTTTAGACAGATCAGGTTTCTTTCCTGTTAACATATAATATGGAGTCTGCTCAACACGTCTGTTGTAACATCTGTTTCGGATAATTGCAGCCGTCTGAACTGCATAGGTCCATAAATTTTTAGGCAGATTACTCTCAATTAGCATGCATCTTGCCATTTCAAAGACGGTTCTCCATGTTCTCTCAGCTGTCCCATTCTGATGGGGAGAATAAGGGGCAGAAGTTTTATGTCTAATAGCATTTTGATTAAGCAATGATTGGAACTCTTTAGACATAAACTTAGTTCCATTATCTGATCTTATGCACTTTATTTTCCCATAAGGTGCCACATCTGCTGAAAACTTCTCTGTCCCTTTCACAGCATCACTCTTAGCTTTCAAAAAATAGGTAAATATAGCACCTGTATAATCATCTGTGAAAGCTAAAGCATATCTGAACCCGTCTTTAGCAGCTGGGTCGATTGGTCCAGCCAGATCTGCATGTACAAGATCTAGTGCATTTTTAGCCTTTTCATCAGGAACTCTACTCCTGGTCTGAGTAAATTTATCATGTATGCATATTTCACATTTTAGATCAGGTTTTTCAGTTTTACCTCTAATTTTCATTCCATCTGCAACACCTTCCAACTTTGACACATCATCATAATTACAGTGACCTAATATTTCATGCCACGTTGGATGTCATAGCAGGCATTGCACTCATCAACGTCATCATCAAGGGTATTTAAATAGAACATTCTATCATAAACATCAATATCAAAAACTGTACCATTTTTATGGATGAGTCGATTCTGTCCCTCTTTGAAGATGACTGTTGCTCCATGGGCAGTTGCAGCTTTCACAGAAAATATATCCTGGGAGAACGACGGCACGTATAATGTATCCATCAACATTATCTCCACAATTCGGCCGTTGCTGTCTCTCAGACGAACTCTTGCGGTGCCTTTCTTCAGTGCGATCCCACTGGCCCTCTCGCCGTCAGCCAACTCCAAAACATGGCTCTGAGGCTTAAAAGTCGAGTCGAAATCCTTGAACTTTGCAGCGTCTGTCACAATGTGCTTTGTTGCACCAGAGTCGACCATGAGGCCCTTCACCTTTGTGCCGTAGATCTGGGCGTCGTTGGTTTGCTTCACCGTGAAAGTGAACGTGTGGTCCTCCTCATCATCACTTGTTTAATCTTGTCTCGCCCTTTCCGCCGACAATTTACATCTTTATACGTGGCGTTCTTGCAGAAACCACACCACTGTTTCGGCTCTCTGCGCTCGCCCGAGGTTGAAGAACAATCCAGGGCTTTGTGTCCTCTCTGGCCGCAGTTGTAAAAGGTGATTTTTGATTTCCAGTTGTCTCTTCCTTTAATTTTCATCACACTATCTTCAGTTGAGCCAGCAACACATAACTTTTCTGTGCTCTCATAGCTTCTCAACTTCGTTTTGAATTGCGCAAAAGTTAATTCTTCATCACTCTGTGTAACAAACAGAGAATGGTTTGAACTCATCAGGCAGGCTTTTCTGCCATCATCCGTAGCATCTCTCATAACAAGAGAAAGACTCTTATCGTCCAATACTTGAATTAATACAGCATATGCTTCTTCATTTTTGGTGGCGTCTACTTCCGCGTCATCGGGTACGCCCCTCAGTAATATTGTGTCCTTCAGCTCAAGCAGACGTAAGTGGGCTAAAAACTTTGTCTCCCACAACTCATACTTCTTTTCATCTCCATCGAAGCATAATCGGTTCCATCGGCTTCCAAACTCCCTTCTGGGCCCATAACCTGTTGACGTAGCCATCGTTTAAAGCAAGGGTTGGAAATGCCGGGTAGTGACGAAGGAAACACAACACACCATCAGTTTAATTTGGCCTGAGTGAGGAGAGCGCTCATCAGAGCAGCTGGCCTTTTATTAGTAAATTTTTCCCTCCTGTGTAAGTCTCCGCCCACAACAGGACATCAACAAGAACATCTACAATAAGACTCAACATCTCTCTTTGCATGCGTGGGTTTACTCCGGGTACTCCGGTTTCTTCACATCCATCCATCCATCCATCCATTTTCGTCCGCTTATCCGGGGTCGGGTCGCGGGGGTAGCAGCCTAAGTAGGGAGGCCCAGACTTCCCTCTCCCCAGCCACTTGGAGCAGCTCCTCTGGGGGAATCCCAAGGCGTTCCCAGGCCAGCCGAGAAACATAGTCCCTCCAGCGTATCCTGGGTCTTCCTCTGGGTCTCCTCCCGGTGGGACATGCCCGGAACACCTCACCAGGGAGGCGTCCAGGAGGCATCCTAACCAGATGCCCGAGCCACCTCAACTGGCTCCTCTCGATGTGGAGAAGCAGCGGCTCTACTCCGAGTCCCTCCCGGATGACTGAGCTTCTCACCCTATCTCTAAGGGAGAGTCCAGACACCCTGCGGAGAAAACTCATTTCAGCCGCTTGTATCCGAGATCTCGTTCTTTCGGTCACAACCCAAAGCTCATGACCATAGATGAGGGTGGGAACGTAGATCGATCGGTAAATTGAGAGCTTTGCCTTTCGACTCAGCTCTCTCTTCACCACGACAGACCGGTACAGCGCCCGCTTCACTGCGGATGCTGCACCTATCCGCCTATCGATCTCACGCTCCAGTTTTCCCTCATTCGTGAACAAGATCCCGAGACCCCGGTTTCTTCCCAAAACCAAAAAAATCCCACACACGTTAGGCTAACGTTGGGGAGTCGTAAACAGCGACTTCTCCCACGATGAAAACACTAACGGGTTGTGTGTGGTCCCCCCACCCCCTCACCAATGACAATGCCTCGCCCCGTCTGCCTCGTCCCGTCCACCTCACCCCGTATGCAGATGCGAATGGATTTTTTTAAACCAGCCACTATGGAGCACAAGCCACTTGAAGCCAGTGTATCTCTTGTTCCGGTCCCAAGCCCAGGTAAATGGTGAGGGTTGTGTCAGGAAGAGCATCCGATGTAAAACACTTTTGACAAAACTATAATGAGAGTTCGTTAAATCAAACCATACCGGATCGGTCAAGGCCCGGGTTAACAACGACCGCCACCGGTGCTGTTGACAAACAGGGTGCAGGCGGTAATTGTGCTACTGTTAGTCAAAGACCACGAGGAAGGAAATGTGTCAGGAGACAGAGGGAGAAGAGGAAAGTGAAGAATGTAGGACTGAGGGTGGCAACTCCAACTCTTGTTCGAGCTTTTCTCGGTTCTAGAAGCACCTGTGTGTGGGCCAAAGCGTTATATGTTTGTTTCAGCTTTGTTTCAAGTGTGTGTCCTAACTGCATACTGATTGTCAAGTAATTGCCTCTCCAGAAGCCAGAGTTTTGGAAAGAGAGCTCACCTTTTAATAAAAACAGCATTTTAAATGGCTAAGTGTGTAAAGAGACAGAAAATATATCAACCCACTGACATAATGGAAGAGGCTGCAAATATTGACTTAGTTGTGATGCTTTATGCACCTTTAGGTCATAAAATGTAATTTGTTCTCATACTTGAACTTTGTTTTTTACCTGTCTGAGCACTGTCACTTCTAATTTGTCTTTTGAACCTCAAAAATAGTGCATTATAAAATGCAACCTCCTGTGTACATACTGTGATTAAGGTAAAGTAAATCAGATAGTTTGAAATTTTCTTTGGAAATTAAAGTATTTGCAGAAATAACATTTAATTCTGAAAGGACGGACAAGCTAACAGCTAGACATTTTAAAGCATGTCTGTTGGAGCAGATGTGTGATGTAAAATTGACAAATGTAAAATGTTTTAAAAACACTAAATGATGAATCTTTGTATGAACCAAAGGTTTTAAGTTATTTAAAACTGAAACCTCTCAGCAGGGCTTGTAGCAGCTGGTCTGTTTGATCTGAGTAGGACCACTTCCTTTGTAGGTTGCTGCCATCTTAAAACTGCTCCAACCTTCAGGATTCTGAACTTGGAAAAAGGGCCTTCTCCTACTCTGCTCCTGCTTCATGGAATATCTTACAAAAAGATCTGAAGCTCTCGACCTTGACTTCTCTAAATGGTTTTCAGAATCTGTTGGAATCCTGGCAAAAACCAATGCAGATTTGTTCCTGTCTTTGATTTTATACGTCTACCTTATAATGTTTTGCTAGTTTTTTGATACTTTG
>JBBPBX010070777.1:0-18499 GCA_038048925.1 Garcialebias charrua | reverse complement strand
AAACTTCATCAACTGCTAATGACGGTCACGAGCGGCAGCGGCCCATTTAAAAGTGTGGCGGAACCGGACATCAGGATCCAGGAGGAAGTTAATGGCGCCGAGGCAGTGACTCAAGATGAAGATAAAGACGAGGATTCACAGCAAGATGAGGTACGAGTTTTAGAAATTATTTTGTAGGTTGGGTAAAAGAAATCCTAACAGTAATCAGCTGAGACAACCACTATTTTCACGTTTTCTTTCTGTATCAAAATATTAAAAGATATTCGACCTAAATCTTCTGACTTAAATAGGAGAGAGGGGATTATATATTTTACCTACTTTAGCTCTCTGCCCTGCTTGCTTAGTATACAGTATTATTAAATTATTCGGACTTTACATTGAATAGAATAGATCTAAAATATTCCACAGTTATCTATTAATTTTTTTTCTCAACCATTTTACAAAATATTTGACTGTTAAAACTTCATCAGACTATCATTGTTTTGTTATTTGGTCCATAGTCCCTCCATTAAATACATTATAAAGCACAACTTATAGCTTTCAGAGTAATGCAAAAATGTGTTTTTTAATAATGACAGGTTTGCTTTGGACAGAAATGCCACTGTTAGTTTAAAACAACAGAATCAAAAGGCTAGGATTGCTAAATTAAAATGTTATCTAAAATGTAAAAATTGATATAAATGAAAAGTGACATTCCCTGATGCATGCTCAATAATCCAGGTGGAAAAATCTGTGACATTATTTGAGTCATTTAGTTTACAGTAAGTCTTACAGTCTGTGTAAGTTTTAAGGTTTAAAAATAAGTCAAAACTTTCAGTCTTAATTATGGAAACTTGGATAAATGAGAGCCTTCACATGTGTTAAATGTAATAATGTCTTATTTTTTCTTTTATTTCCTCCAACACTAACATACAGTATTTGTTGTTTTTTTCAGATGCAGTCTTTAAACCATCCATCCATCCATCCATCTTCTTCCGCTTATCCGGGGTCGGGTCGCGGGGGTAGCAGCCTAAGTAGGGAGGCCCAGACTTCCCTCTCCCCAGCCACTTGGAGCAGCTCCTCTGGGGGAATCCCAAGGCGTTCCCAGGCCAGCCGAGAAACATAGTCCCTCCAGCGCGTCCTGGGTCTTCCTCTGGGTCTCCTCCCGGTGGGACATGCCCGGAACACCTCACCAGGGAGGCGTCCAGGAGGCATCCTAACCAGATGCCCGAGCCACCTCAACTGGCTCCTCTCGATGTGGAGAAGCAGCGGCTCTACTCCGAGTCCCTCCCGGATGACTGAGCTTCTCACCCTATCTCTAAGGGAGAGTCCAGCCACCCTGCGGAGAAAACTCATTTCAGCCGCTTGTATCCGAGATCTTGTTCTTTCGGTCATAACCCAAAGCTCATGACCATAGATGAGGGTGGGAACGTAGATCGATCGGTAAATTGAGAGCTTTGCCTTTTGACTCAGCTCTCTCTTCACCACGACAGACCGGTACAGCGCCCGCTTCACTGCGGACGCTGCACCTATCCGCCTATCGATCTCACGCTCCAGTTTTCCCTCATTCGTGAACAAGATCCCGAGATACTTAAACTCCTCCACCCCTATGATGAGTGAAATAAATGGACTAAGTTTTCCCTCGCCCGGACGCGGGTCACCGGGGCCCCACTCTGGAGCCAGGCCCGGAGGTGGGGCACGCTGGCGAGCGCCTGGTGGCCGGGCTTTTACCCATGGAGCCCGGCCGGGCACAGCCCGAAGAGGAGACATCCTGTGTCATAAGCTCTCAGAAATCGGTTTCTCTGATCACACCATCGGTTGGTTTTCTAACTATCTTTCCAATCGGATGCAATGTGTTCAACATAACGGTACTTCTTCCAGCTATTTAACAGTTAAAAATGGTGTACCACAAGGCTCAGTTTTAGGACCCACTCTCTTTACAATCTACATAGCTAATGTAGGTCACTGCATCCCTGATGCATCCTTACATTTCTATGCTGATGATACAGTTGTTTACTGCCGAGCTAAAACAGTTGCTAAGGCTTTCCTGTTACTGCAATCTGCTTTTGACATCATCCAGTCAGATTTGTTCCGTCTCAAACTTGTCCTAAATGCTGATAAAACAAAAGGGATGTTTTTTTCAAATAGGAAGGCGGTTCCAGCAGATCCTCCTCTGATTTTTTCTTCAAATGGTGTCCCTATTGAGTTTGTTGATTCCTATAAATATCTGGGTATCCTGATTGATTCACATCTCTCTTTTAAACTCCACGTGGAAAACCTAGTGAAGAAACTGAAAGTTAAACTGGGTTTCTTTTTCAGAAACAGATCATGTCTATCACTGAATGTCAGGAAACGCCTTGTGTCTGTGACTTTCCTTCCCTCCATTGATTACGGTGACATTCTCTACATGAATGCTCCTACAAGCACCCTGCGGATGTTGGATGTTGTCTATCATGGTGCACTAAGATTCATAACTGGTTGTGATTATCGTACCCACCACTGCACCCTGTATTCACTGGTTAACTGGACATCATTAACCTCACGCAGACTCTTCCACTGGTACATTTTCATCTTTAAATCACTTCTTGGTCTGCTGCCCTCATACATCTCCTCCTACATGTCTTTGCGTGAGTGCAGCTACAGTGTGCGCTCTCAGGACATGATTACCTGCAGTGTTCCGTCAGTGAGGACTGAACTTGGAAAAAGGGCCTTCTCCTACTCCGCTCCTGCTTCATGGAATATCTTACAAAAAGATCTGAAGCTCTCGACCTTGACTTCTCTAAATGGTTTTCAGAATCTGTTGGAATCCTGGCAAAAACCAATGCAGATCTGTTCCTGTCTTTGATTTTATACGTCTACCTTATAATGTTTTGCTAGTTTTTTGATACTTTGTAAAAAAAAAAAAAAAAAACTTTCTTTTTTTTTTTTCTCTCTTTTGTTTTCTATTGTTTATTGTTTGTTTGTTTATTGTTTATTGTTTAAGGAAATTATACCACTGCTGTTCATTGTTCTTTAGTTTTAGCAGGTCGCTTTCGTAAATGAGCCCTTGAGGTTCAAAAGATTTACCTGACTAAATAAAGGTTGAATGAATGAATGAGACGTGGGTCCCCCTTCCCATGGGCTCACCACCTGTGGGAGGGGCCAAAGGGGTCGGGTGCAATGTGAGATGGGTGGTGGCCGAGGGCGGGGACCCTGGCGGTCTGATCCTCGGCTACAGAAGCTGGCCATTGGGACATGGAATGTCACCTCTCTGGTGGGGAAGGAGCCTGAGCTAGTGTGTGAGGTTGAGAGGTTCCGACTAGAAATAGTCGGACTCACCTCAACGCATGGCTCTGGCTCTGGAACCAGTTTCCTTGAGAGGGGTTGGACACTCTTCCACTCTGGAGTTGCCCCTGGTGAGAGGCGCCGAGCAGGAGTGGGCATACTGGTTGCCCCCCATCTTGGTGCCTGTACGTTGGGGTTCACCCCGGTGAACGAGAGGGTAGCCTCCCTTCGCCTACGTGTGGGGGGACGGGCTCTGACTGTTGTTTGTGCCTATGCACCAAACGGCAGCTCAGACTACCCACCCTTTTTGGAGTCCTTGGAGGGGGTATTGGAGAGTGCGCCTCCTGGGGACTCCCTTGTTCTACTGGGGGACTTCAACGCTCACGTGGGCAATGACAGTGAGACCTGGAGGGGTGTGGTTGGGAGGAACGGCCCCCCTGATCTGAACCAGAGTGGTGTTCTGTTATTGGACTTCTGTGCTCGTCATGGATTGTCCATAACGAACACCATGTTTAAGCATAAGGGTGTCCATATGTGCTCTTGGCACCAGGACACCCTAGGTCGCAGTTCGATGATCGACTTTGTTGTCGTCTCATCTGATCTGCGGCCGCATGTCTTGGACACTCGGGTGAGGAGAGGGGCGGAGCTGTCAACTGACCACTACCTGGTGGTGAGTTGGCTCCGATGGTGGGGGAGGATGCCGGTCAGACCTGGCAGACCCAAACGTATTGTGAGGGTCTGCTGGGAACGTCTGGCAGAGTCTCCCGTAAGACGGAGCTTTAACTCCCACCTCCGGGAGAGCTTTGAACACGTTCCGAGGGAGGCGGGGGACATGGAGTCCGAGTGGGCCGTGTTCCGCGCCTCTATTGTCGAGGCAGCTTATCGGAGCTGTGGCCGCAAGGTTGTTGGTGCTTGTCGTGGTGGCAACCCTCGAACCCGGTGGTGGACACCGGCAGTGAGGGATGCTGTCAGGCTGAAGAAGGAGTCCTATTGGGCCTTTTTGGCTTGTGGGACCCCGGAAGCAGCTGATAGGTACCGGCAGTCCAAGCGGCATGCGGCTCGGGTGGTTGCTGAGGCAAAAACTCGGGCGTGGGAGGAGTTCGGAGAGGCCATGGAGAATGACTTCCGTACGGCTTCGAGGCGATTCTGGTCCACCATCCGGCGTCTCAGGGGGGGAAAGAGGTACGCGACCAACACCATTTATGGTGGGGGTGGCGTGCTGCTGACCTCAACTCGGGATGTTGTGAGTCGGTGGGCGGAATACTTCGAAGACCTCCTCAATCCTACTGGCACGTCTTCCACTGAGGAAGCGGAGCCTGGGGACTTTGGGTCGGGTTCTCCGATCTCTGGTGCTGAGGTCGCCGAGGTGGTTAAAAAGCTCCGCGGTGGCAAGGCTCCGGGGGTGGATGAGATTCGCCCGGAGTTCCTTAGGGCTCTGGATGTTGTAGGGTTGTGTTGGCTTACGCGACTCTGCAATATCGCGTGGACATCGGGGGCAGTTCCCTTGGATTGGCAGACTGGGGTGGTGGTTCCCCTATTCAAAAAGGGGGACCGTAGGGTGTGTTCCAACTATAGGGGGATCAGTCTTTAAACATTTATCATTAAAGACAGAAACAAGACAGAAGACAACTTTCATAGAAGTCCAGCTGAATAATCAAGGTAATTCATGATCACTTAATGCTGTAAAAAGTGTCTCATGCCTGGACATCTTGCTGTTCATATCGAGCCAGTGTGTGAATTAATCTCAAAGTACCACATCTCAACTACACACACTCACTTTTCACATTGATCTAACAACTGTTCCCTGTTACAGAATATGTAATATAACGTTAAAAGAATTAAAGTTGTGAAAATCTTATAATTTAGGAAAATATATTTCTACTGTATTGCTCACATCTACCCTCTCTATTTGTTTGTGTTTATTTAGTGTTGTTGAATTTTGGTGTAAGACTTGATTTAGAGCCTTTTATTGCAATAATAAAACATCCATCCATTTTCTTCCTCTTATCCGGGGTCGGGTCGCGGGGGTAGCAGCCTAAGTAGGGAGGCCCAGACTTCCCTCTCCCCAGCCACTTGGAGCAGCTCCTCTGGGGGAATCCCAAGGCGTTCCCAGGCCAGCCGAGAAACATAGTCCCTCCAGCGTGTCCTGGGTCTTCCTCTGGGTCTCCTCCCGGTGGGACATGCCCGGAACACCTCACCAGGGAGGCGTCCAGGAGGCATCCTAACCAGATGCCCGAGCCACCTCAACTGGCTCCTCTCGATGTGGAGAAGCAGCGGCTCTACTCCGAGTCCCTCCCGGATGACTGAGCTTCTCACCCTATCTCTAAGGGAGAGTCCAGCCACCCTGCGGAGAAAACTCATTTCAGCCGCTTGTATCCGAGATCTTGTTCTTTCGGTCACAACCCAAAGCTCATGACCATAGATGAGGGTGGGAACGTAGATCGATCGGTAAATTGAGAGCTTTGCCTTTTGACTCAGCTCTCTCTTCACCACGACAGACCGGTACAGCGCCCGCTTCACTGCGGATGCTGCACCTATCCGCCTATCGATCTCACGCTCCAGTTTTCCCTCATTCGTGAACAAGACCCCGAGATAATAATAAAACATGTTTTGCAAAAAGACTTTAAAGGATAGTTGTACCTTATTAAAGTAGAGAAAAAAACAGTTGTTTTTATTGTCTAGTTCCCAGTATTAGACTATGAACATGAAAATCTTTGACCTTCAGGGCAAGGCCTAATGGTACATTTAGGCTGACTTGGGGGAGGGCCCCTTTACAAAGGTTTGCCTGGGGCCCCAAAATGTCTAAGTCTGCCACTGAGTAGAGTGCTGTATGAATGTGTGTGTAGTAGACTGTTGTATGAATGTGTGTGTAGTAGACTGTTGTATGAATGTGTGTGTAGTAGACTGTTGTATGAATGTGTGTGTAGTAAAGTGCTGTATGAATGTGTGTGTAGTAAAGTGCTGTATGAATGTGTGTGTAGTAGAGTGCTGTATGAATGTGTGTGTAGTAGAGTGCTGTATGAATGTGTGTGTAGTAGAGTGCTGTATGAATGTGTGTGTAGTAGTGTGAGGATGGAACCATGGCGATGGAACCATGGCACCATCTAGTGGACATTTGTTGTTCCTGTCTGTTCCCCTTGTGATTTTGTTTCCCTTGTGATTTATTAGTTTCCCTCCTGATTTTACTACTCTTACCCCGGCTTTACACTGCACGCGGCTCCGCCCCGCTCCGGTCCGCAGGTCGCAGCTGAGCGAGTCCAATTCCCACTGCCTCCGCTCCGCTCAGGTCCGCCTGGATGCGCCGCTCCAAGACACGTGCGAGATCGCGCGATAAATCAAGTGATAAATAAGTAAGTCAGAACAAAACAATTCATTCGGTGGAAAGAAGGAGAACAACTGTAGAGAGACTGCTGCCTTGATCTTCTCTCGTAAATGAGCTACATGGTTTGAGCAACAGGAAGTGATGTTTACATTTCAGAATAAAATACTTTTTTATTTATTTATTTTTGTATTGCGTTATTAGGTGTAGTCATAGTCATAAATATAATAGTTTAGTCATAGAATAGTCATAATTGATAGTTTGACAGCATTTTTGTACAAATAAATCCGTATAGAGCTAGGATTAGTCCGCCCGTGGTGATTTTATTTTGTAAATACGGAAGTTGTGCTCGTTCCTTTTCCTGTTGGTGCGACGTAATCTTCAAAAGTTGACTCCGGCACAGCTCCGTCATCCGGCAGAAATAGAAAATTTTCTAATTTTGACGGACTGCCGTCCGCTCTCCGCAGCTCGCCGCCGCCGTGCGGAGCCAGTGTAAATTCTGTCATTGATTATAATGGGTGCGTATTTGCTGCGGAGGTCGGACCGGAGCGGGGCGGAGCCGTAACGCATGTGGTGTAATTCCGGGGTTAGTTGTATCCTCTAGTCATCCTAGTGTACTTCATGTTTCATGTTTCAGGTAGTTTCCCAGTATTTGCTTTTAGTTAAACCTTTAGTTTTAGCTTCTAGTTTTAGTCTTGTTCTATGTTTAGGTTAACCTCCAGTTCTTGTCTATTTAGTCTCTGTGTTTATTTACTATTAGTTTAACCATTCTGTATCTTAGTTGTAGTTGTAAACCTCCAGGTTAGTCTCTTATTTTCTATTAGCTTAAAACTCCAGTCTTCCTAGTTTACTTCATGTTTTAGGTTTAGTCTTCCCAGTCCTGCTCTGTGTGTCTAGTTAATTGTCCCCAGGTGTTTGTGATTTTGTCTTGTCTGTGAGTGTGTGTATATAAGCCCTGTTCTGTGTCTCAGTAAGTGCAGCCGCATCGTTTGGTATCCCTCGTGTTCTCTGGTCTCTGATTCAACTCCCATGTAAGTGTTTTTGTTACACAGACTGCCTTACAAGTTTTGTCATTAAATACTCCTTCTTGATACTCCTGACTCCCTGTGAGAGTTTCTTGTCTGCACTTGGGTTCTGTCATGCCTCCAAAACCTGACAGTATGCGGCTGCCAAGTTTGAACCCAGCAGATGAGTGCTTCCTCTCCAGGCTGTCTGAGGAGGAGTTTCAGCAGCTCTGTGAACCGGTCCGATGGTTTTTGGACTCAAGCTCCTACACCCTGTGGGAGAGGTGGGTTGTCACAAAAAGACTGTTTAATGTATTTATCAGTCTACCTGAACTGTGTGGAACACCTGGTATGGGGGAGGTCCTGGACGCGGTGCTGGAGGTAATGGAGTGGTTGAGGCCGCTCGTCCATTCTGGTGCTGTCGGTCCTCCTACACCAACCCCTTATAACCCCTTAGAACATCTCACCCCCTTAGACCACCTCCACCAGTCAGACTCTGTGGACTCTGTTCCAGCATGTTTACCTTCACCTGCCTGCTCTGCTTCACCCTCACTGTCTGCACGCCGCCGCCGCCGACGGAGAGGTCCTGCTGACCCAGCCTCGGTCCACGTGGCTGATTTGTCCACAGCCGGTCCTGAGCCTGCGGCTCCAGTGTCTACAGAGGGTGTAGTCTCCATAGTTCCCACAGTGTCTCCAGCTTCCACAGAGGGCAACATTTCCCCAGCTGCTATGGATGGTGCTGTACCTCCAGGACCGGCTTCCACGCCGGCACCCAGACTGTCGCCTGCAGACTCGACGGTGGTCTCCTCGCCTGCAGACTCGACGGTGGTCTCCTCGCCTGCAGACTCGACGGTGGTCTCCTCGCCTGCAGACTCGACGGTGGTCTCCTCGCCTGCAGACTCGACGGTGGTCTCCTCGCCTGCAGACTCGACGGTGGTCTCCTCGTCTGCAGACTCGTCTCCTGGTCCTGGCTCAGCTCCAGAAACACCGGCTCCTGAGGGCGCTACCGTCCTGCACACGTCTTCGGGGGGTCCCGACGCCTCCACGTCTTCGGGGGGTCCCGACGCCTCCACGTCTTCGGGGGGTCCCGACGCCTCCACGTCTTCGGGGGGTCCCGACGCCTCCACGTCTTCGGGGGGTCCCGACGCCTCCACGTCTTCGGGGGGTCCCGACGCCTCCACGTCTTCGGGGGGTCCCGACGCCTCCACGTCTTCGGGGGGTCCCGACGCCTCCACGTCTTCGGAGGGTCCCGACGCCTCCACGTCTTCTGAGGGTCTCAAAGGGTCCCAGGAGGGACCCCCTCCAGTTTCCTGTGCCGAGAGGGTCCTGGTGGACACCTTCCAAGAGGTCTCGCCTCCAGAGGGTCTCTCGCCTCCAGAGGGTCTCTCGCCTCCAGAGGGTCTCTCGCCTCCAGAGGGTCTCTCGCCTCCAGAGGGTCTCTCGCCTCCAGAGGGTCTCTCGCCTCCAGAGGGTCTCTCGCCTCCAGAGGGTCTCTCGCCTCCAGAGGGTCTCTCGCCTCCAGAGGGTCTCTCGACGCCGTCTCCAGAGGGTCTCTCGACGCCGTCTCCAGAGGGTCTCTCGACGCCGTCTCCAGAGGGTCTCTCGACGCCGTCTCCTGAGGGTCTCTCGACGTCTCCTGAGGGTCCTACCGTCGCAGACGCCTCGTTGCTCGACGACTCTGCACTCGACATCGGGGATGTCGCCACGCTCGACATCGGGGATGTCGCCACGCTCGACGTCTCGACGCTCGACATCGGGGATGTCGCCACGCTCGACGTCTCGACGCTCGACATCGGGGATGTCGCCACGCTCGACGTCTCGACGCTCGACATCGGGGATGTCGCCACGCTCGACGTCTCGACGCTCGACATCGGGGATGTCGCAACGCTCGACGTCTCGACGCTCGACATCGGGGATGTCGCAACGCTCGACGTCTCGACGCTCGACATCGGGGATGTCGCAACGCTCGACGTCTCGACGCTCGACATCGGGGATGTCGCAACGCTCGACGTCTCGACGCTCGACATCGGGGATGTCGCAACGCTCGACGTCTCGACGCTCGACATCGGGGATGTCGCTTCACTTGATGATATCATCTCTATGCTCGAGGTCTTAACGCTCGACGACATCGGGGATGTCGCACCGCTCGACGACATCGGGGATGTCGCACCGCTCGACGACATCGGGGATGTCGCACCGCTCGACGACATCGGGGATGTCGCACCGCTCGACGACATCGGGGATGTCGCACCGCTCGACGACATCGGGGATGTCGCACCGCTCGACGACATCGGGGATGTCGCACCCCTCGACGACATCGGGGATGTCGCACCCCTCGACGACATCGGGGATGTCGCACCGCTCGACGACATCGGGGATGTCGCACCGCTCGACGACATCGGGGATGTCGCACCGCTCGACGACATCGGGGATGTCGCACCGCTCGACGACATCGGGGATGTCGCACCGCTCGACGACATCGGGGATGTCGCACCGCTCGACGACATCGGGGATGTCGCACCGCTCGACGACATCGGGGATGTCGCACCGCTCGACGACATCGGGGATGTCGCACCGCTCGACATCGGGGATGTCGCACCGCTCGACATCGGGGATGTCGCACCGCTCGACATCGGGGATGTCGCACCGCTCGTCGACTTTACGGACATCGGAGATGTCGCGACGCTCGATGTCGTCAAGGACGTCTTGCCGCAACCGGCGGCCATCTCGAGCCATCCCGGTCGACCGCCCGACCGGCTCCTGCCTGATGGGCGACCTCGCGGTCGACCGCCCGACCGGCTCCTGCCTGATGGGCGACCTCGCGGTCGACCGCCCGACCGGCTCCTGCCTGATGGCCCTATCGTTTTTTTTGGTTTTGTTTGCCCCTTGTCCTTGTGTCGTCCGTGTGTCCCTTGTCTTCCTCGTGCCCTCCTTCCTTGCTGTTGCCTCCCTCCGTCCGCCCTGGTTTTTTGGGTGTTGTTTCTTGGACACCTGGGGGTGTCCTTGAGAGGGGGGTACTGTGAGGATGGAACCATGGCGATGGAACCATGGCACCATCTAGTGGACATTTGTTGTTCCTGTCTGTTCCCCTTGTGATTTTGTTCCCCTTGTGATTTATTAGTTTCCCTCCTGATTTTACTACTCTTAGTTGTATCCTCTAGTCATCCTAGTGTACTTCATGTTTCAGGTAGTTTCCCAGTATTTGCTTTTAGTTAAACCTTTAGTTTTAGCTTCTAGTTTTAGTCTTGTTCTGTGTTTAGGTTAACCTCCAGTTCTTGTCTATTTAGTCTCTGTGTTTATTTACTATTAGTTTAACCGTTCTGTATCTTAGTTGTAGTTGTAAACCTCCAGGTTAGTCTCTTATTTTCTATTAGCTTAAAACTCCAGTCTTCCTAGTTTACTTCATGTTTTAGGTTTAGTCTTCCCAGTCCTGCTCTGTGTGTCTAGTTAATTGTCCCCAGGTGTTTGTGATTTTGTCTTGTCTGTGAGTGTGTGTATATAAGCCCTGTTCTGTGTCTCAGTAAGTGCAGCCGCATCGTTTGGTATCCCTCGTGTTCTCTGGTCTCTGATTCAACTCCCATGTAAGTGTTTTTGTTACACAGACTGCCTTACAAGTTTTGTCATTAAATACTCCTTCTTGATACTCCTGACTCCCTGTGAGAGTTTCTTGTCTGCACTTGGGTTCTGTCATGCCTCCAAAACCTGACAAGTAGAGTGCTGTATGAATGTGTGTAGTAGAGTGCTGTATGAATGTGTGTGTAGTAGACTGTTGTATGAATTTGTGTGTAGTAGTGCTGTATGAATGTGTGTGTAGTAGAGTGCTGTATGAATGTGTGTATAGTAGAGTGCTGTATGAATGTGTGTGTAGTAGAGTGCTGTATGAATGTGTGTGTAGTAGAGTGCTGTATGAATGTGTGTGTAGTAGAGTGTTGTATGAATGTGTGTGTAGTAGAGTGCTGTATGAATGTGTGTAGTAGTGCTGTATGAATGTGTGTGTAGTAGAGTGCTGTATGAATGTGTGTGTAGTAGAGTGCTGTATGAATGTGTGTGTAGTAGAGTGCTGTATGAATGTGTGTGTAGTAGAGTGCTGTATGAATGTGTGTGTAGTAGAGTGCTGTATGAATGTGTGTGTAGTAGAGTGCTGTATGAATGTGTGTGTAGTAGAGTGCTGTATGAATGTGTGTGTAGTAGAGTGCTGTATGAATGTGTGTGTAGTAGAGTGCTGTATGAATGTGTGTGTAGTAGAGTGCTGTATGAATGTGTGTGTAGTAGAGTGCTGTATGAATGTGTGTGTAGTAGAGTGCTGTATGAATGTGTGTGTAGTAGAGAGCTGTATGAATGTGTGTGTAGTAGAGTGCTGTATGAATGTGTGTGTAGTAGAGAGCTGTATGAATGTGTGTGTAGTAGAGTGCTGTATGAATGTGTGTGTAGTAGAGTGCTGTATGAATGTGTGTGTAGTAGAGTGCTGTATGAATGTGTGTGTAGTAGAGTGCTGTATGAATGTGTGTGTAGTAGAGTGCTGTATGAATGTGTGTGTAGTAGAGTGCTGTATGAATGTGTGTGTAGTAGAGTGCTGTATGAATGTGTGTGTAGTAGAGTGCTGTATGAATGTGTGTGTAGTAGAGTGCTGTATGAATGTGTGTGTAGTAGAGTGCTGTATGAATGTGTGTGTAGTAGAGTGCTGTATGAATGTGTGTGTAGTAGAGTGCTGTATGAATGTGTGTGTAGTAGAGTGCTGTATGAATGTGTGTGTAGTAGAGTGCTGTATGAATGTGTGTGTAGTAGAGAGCTGTATGAATGTGTGTGTAGTAGAGTGCTGTATGAATGTGTGTGTAGTAGAGAGCTGTATGAATGTGTGTGTAGTAGAGAGCTGTATGAATGTGTGTGTAGTAGAGAGCTGTATGAATGTGTGTGTAGTAGAGAGCTGTATGAATGTGTGTGTAGTAGAGAGCTGTATGAATGTGTGTGTAGTAGAGAGCTGTATGAATGTGTGTGTAGTAGAGTGCTGTATGAATGTGTGTGTAGTAGAGAGCTGTATGAATGTGTGTGTAGTAGAGTGCTGTATGAATGTGTGTGTAGTAGAGAGCTGTATGAATGTGTGTGTAGTAGAGAGCTGTATGAATGTGTGTGTAGTAGAGTGCTGTATGAATGTGTGTGTAGTAGAGAGCTGTATGAATGTGTGTGTAGTAGAGAGCTGTATGAATGTGTGTGTAGTAGAGAGCTGTATGAATGTGTGTGTAGTAGAGAGCTGTATGAATGTGTGTGTAGTAGAGTGCTGTATGAATGTGTGTGTAGTAGAGTGCTGTATGAATGTGTGTGTAGTAGAGTGCTGTATGAATGTGTGTGTAGTAGAGTGCTGTATGAATGTGTGTGTAGTAGAGTGCTGTATGAATGTGTGTGTAGTAGAGTGCTGTATGAATGTGTGTGTAGTAGAGTGCTGTATGAATGTGTGTGTAGTAGAGTGCTGTATGAATGTGTGTGTAGTAGAGTGCTGTATGAATGTGTGTGTAGTAGAGTGCTGTATGAATGTGTGTGTAGTAGAGTGCTGTATGAATGTGTGTGTAGTAGAGTGCTGTATGAATGTGTGTAGTAGAGTGCTGTATGAATGTGTGTAGTAGAGTGCTGTATGAATGTGTGTGTAGTAGAGTGCTGTATGAATGTGTGTGTAGTAGAGTGCTGTATGAAAGTGTGTGTAGTAGAGTGCTGTATGAAAGTGTGTGTAGTAGAGTGCTGTATGAAAGTGTGTGTAGTAGAGTGCTGTATGAATGTGTGTAGTAGAGTGCTGTATGAAAGTGTGTGTAGTAGAGTGCTGTATGAAAGTGTGTGTAGTAGAGTGCTGTATGAATGTGTGTGTAGTAGAGTGCTGTATGAAAGTGTGTGTAGTAGAGTGCTGTATGAAAGTGTGTGTAGTAGAGTGCTGTATGAATGTGTGTGTAGTAGAGTGCTGTATGAATGTGTGTGTAGTAGAGTGCTGTATGAATGTGTGTGTAGTAGAGTGCTGTATGAATGTGTGTGTAGTAGAGTACTGTATGAATGTGTGTGTAGTAGAGTGCTGTATGAATGTGTGTGTAGTAGAGTACTGTATGAATGTGTGTGTAGTAGAGTACTGTATGAATGTGTGTGTAGTAGAGTACTGTATGAATGTGTGTGTAGTAGAGTACTGTATGAATGTGTGTGTAGTAGAGTACTGTATGAATGTGTGTGTAGTAGAGTACTGTATGAATGTGTGTGTAGTAGAGTACTGTATGAATGTGTGTGTAGTAGAGTGCTGTATGAATGTGTGTGTAGTAGAGTTGTATGAATGTGTGTAGTAGATTGGTGTTTGAATGTGTGTGTGGAGGTTGAGGGCATAGGCGTAGATCCTGGGGGGGTCGGGGGGGTCCGGACCCCCCCAATCTTGGGGAAATATAGATCTGTCCCCCCCAATAATTCAATAAAGGAAACCGTGTCTTTAAACAATATAAATATAAAAAGGCAAAAAAAGAGAGAAATCCGCCATTATTCTAAGAAAAAAAAAGGAAATTTTGCCCCCCCCCCCTTCTCTGTTGGCAAATGGTTTAGTCCAATGTTTACAAGGAACAACAAAAGCACCGGAGTCACAGGCTCCGGCGCGGAGCCGCTGGGTGGGAGTGAGCTGCAGCACAAACTATTAACTTCCAGTAAGTAGCTACTTAAAACATTGGTGACAGTGACTGGGAGGAAAAGGTCTTTTACAGTGTTGAAAGACAAGTGTGTCTGTGTCTCATTAGTGGCTGTAGCAACAGCAAAACGCAACGAGGAGCAACACTTCATCAGCTAACACGCTAGCTTCAATGCTAACTAGCTCCCTGGTGGCTCACAACAGACAGAAGAATGTCAGCGCAGCTTTGAGCAGGATGGATTCACATTCATCATATTTTCAGGTGTGGAGCTCTTGAAAGAAGTAATGATAAAATATGTGAAAGATAATTAATTTAAAAAGAGTAGAGAAGATGTGATGATTAGTTAAAATGATTTTATATGTGTAGCACTTTGTTGCAGCTGTGGTTGTTTTAAAGGGCTTTCTAAATAAATTATTATAAAAAATGTTGAGGATCAATACTTATGTCACATGATTAATAAAAAAAGTCACTGTTTATTATATTACAATTACATTATTGATATTTTGTATCTGCAACTGGAAGATTTTATTATTAATAGGTTCTTAAAAATGCTACATATTTATTAATAGTAAAAGGCATATTTTGAATGAATGTTACAAACGTGTTCATTTCTACAAAACAGTTAATAAAATATTTATAAAATACAATGAATTTCAAATGTTACAGATTGAGTTTAACATAAAAGAAATAGTGTTTTATGTTTAAATATCAGTTAATTATGCCCCCTTGTTTAGGACTGGAACCAATCTCAGCTGCTTTTGTGTGAAGGCAGGGACACCCAGGACAGGTCTCCAGTCTGTCCCAGAGACACCCAGGACAGGTCTCCAGTCTGTCCCAGAGACACCCAGGACAGGTCTCCAGTCTGTCCCAGAGACACCCAGGACAGGTCTCCAGTCTGTCCCAGAGACACCCAGGACAGGTCTCCAGTCTGTCCCAGAGACACCCAGGACAGGTCACCAGAGACACCCAGGACAGGTCTCCAGTCTGTCCCAGAGAGACAGAGAGACAAACAACCATCCACACTCCCAGTCAAAGCTAAGAACAATTTACATTTGCACAGAAGAGCCAAAAAATTATTCAAACTGAGGACTCAAGTTCTTGATTGAGAGTTCTAATCACTACTGGTAATTATCAATAATAATTGATCATATTTACCAAGCTAAATCATTGTGTGGAGTCTTTAATAATACAGACCAGATCAGATGTGATCAGGCAGTCATATATTCACATGTATGTAAATGTATTATTATTAATACTATAATTAAAGTTGAACCATGCAAATTTGTTTGGAACGAACAAGTGGACCTTTGTGCCTCTTGGTCCCACTGAAGTAGCTCTCAGTCTCAAAAAGTTTGGTGACCCCTGCATTAAAGTATTTCTTCTCCTTGAAAACTGTTTTCTTTTTAAGCTTTAATATTTTGGGAAGGTGTGGTACCAGATTATCAGTGACACTGACCACAGCAATCTATGAATACAAGCCAAACAGAAATTTAAACAATATTTAGAGGGGACCTATTTTGCAAAATTCTCATTTTGCCACTTGTCATGACAAGTGGCAAAGATTGAACACATTACATTTTTTACAAGAGTAATGAGTGTCACTATTGTACTGATTAATAGTAGTATTAAGACTACTAAATACATGCCATTTAAATCAATATTATTGCTGATTATTCTGCATAGTATATGCATGCAGTTTGGATAAACTTCTCTCTGTACATTTTGCATTACATTTTGTAACTTTGCCGACCCCCCCAAAATTGCTCTTAAAAATTTCCCTGTTTATGGTCCCCCCCAATAATGAGATGAAATCTACGCCCTTGGTTGAGGGCACAGATTGTGTTGTAAAGAGCTTTGAGTGTCTTGATCAAATGGAAAGGCTTCATCCTTTCAAATACTGGACTTTGCACATTTCAGTATGTTTTTTAATAACAATTGTTTTTTATTCTATTTCTTTTTACAAAGCTACAAAGGATGACGTGTGATTGGGTTCACTAATGACTCAAGTGAACTGGAACAGTCCACCTGTTGTCTGGTGCAGACAAACCCCAAAAAGGATAACAGGGTTGAAAACTTGAATTTGAATGGAGGGAACCCTCAAGAGTCCATGTCCACCATGACAGCGGTGGTTGTCCTCTGCTGGGCTGGCTGCTCCTGACCTCTGTCTGCTGGTGTCTCAGAGTGAAGTTCTGGTGGAGATCTCCAGGAGTTAAAACAGGCGTCGGCCCATGTCTACGTGGCTGTAGATGCAGTCTGCTCTGCTGTCTCTTTGATCCACAGGAAGCCCACCTGGGTGCCGAAGTTGAGTCCATCCCTGACGTGGGAGAAGAAGTCTTCAGGAAGACACGAGGTGCAGGGTGTCACAATGGTATGCTCTGCCACCAAATTATCATGGATGTTCTCTGGCAGAACACCACCTTCCTGAAGGAGAACTCTGAAACAATGGAAGAAGGTTTGTATAAATGAGCAGGCTGAAAACTTGATGTGAAAAAGTTCAAATTTAGCTTGTTACAGGACATCTGACAAAAAATGGAGGGGGTGAATCGCTGTGGCGACCCCTGAAGAAGAAAGAAGAGGAACAAGAAGAACCTGTTGGCGAGGCGGATGTCGACATGTGGTTTGGCTGATTCTGGATCAGGGACACAGTCTGGATGGACCCTGATGAAGTCCAGTGCCTGCTCTCTGTCCAGCGTGAAGCAGCACACCCCCACTGACGGTCCCACCGCCACCACGATGTTGCTCACTTGGCAATCGAAATGTGCAACCATCGCGTCCACCGTCCTCCTGGTCACCCCCATTAATGTCCCCCTCCAACCTTGGAGATAAAGATCACCTATCGTTACAACCAGTTCATCTGACAAGATAAAAGAGGGGTTCATCACGATAACTTGTTTTTATGACTTTAATCGAGGTTCATGTTTCGGCAGCAACTTGATTTAAATGACGGCAGCTAACATGTCGTTGCACCTGACTGTCATCAGTCTGGTGGTTGATCTGAACTCCTCACAGCAGATTTTGTTTTGTTGTGCACTTTTTATTCAAACTTTTAGTATTAGTAGGACCTCAGAGAAAAAAAATCTGATATTGTTTTTGAAATATTAGTAAATAAAAACGTAAAACCATTTTAAAACAAGCATTCTGTTGTTTAGCCTCGAGTGCTGACATTTTTAAATGAAGGTGTTAGCCCTCAGAGTGTCTGACAGGGATGACTCTCAGTTCCTGCCTCATCAAGTCTGAGCTCAACACATCTGGAATTAACTGACATACAGCCTTTTTACGTTTTCTACGTTTGGTTAGCTGCGGAGGCCATTTTGAATCAAAGGTGAATAAGAATATGCCTATTCACAGTTTATTCACAGCTTCATTAAAATCCACCTAGTGTTCAGATATTTTGCTAACAGACAGATAAGCAATAAGAGGCAACTGCATTGCTGCCCAACTTTCACAACAGCCAGTAGGCAGTTAGAAAGAAGGTTTAAAGATGATAAGAAGCTAAATTCCTTGAATAAAAACAAGTTGAACAGAATAAAATACTTCTTGTATGGAAGCCAACGTCTCCATATGAGGACACGGTGTCTGAGAAGACTTGCGTCAATGAAGGATTTAACTGACTGAATTAATTAAACAAACTGAATATTGTTTAATGTAAAGTCCATAAACTGGATGGTTTTTGTGGACTGTTCCTCAGGCGCAATGGTTTAGTTTGTTTCTGGTGCAGCAGAAAGAGGAGCGTTTGGCACCATCAGTGGTTGGTTGTGATCAGAGAATGGCTCCAGGTGAGATGGAGCAGAAGCTCTGGCATGCTGAGACATGTTGGACACCAACATGGACAACTGTAAAGACGAGCAGGAAGCGTTGCTCTTTTCTCTCTAGAAAGAAAGTTTCATAAAATAATTTGTCTGCTGAAGGGACAGTGTCCCTGTGGGAGACTTCCTAAAATATCTCATGATCAGTGGATGAATTTCAATAAAATTATCAAAGTCCTTGGTGCTGGAAGGTGCTCCTTTATTCTGCTGGGGGACTTCAATGCCCACGTAGGTACTCACAGTGTGACCTGGAGGGGCGTGATCGGGAGGAACGGCCTCTCTGATCTGAACCCGAGTGGTGTTCTGTTGTTGGACTTCTGTGCTAGTCATAGTTTGTAACACCATGTTCGAACATACGGGTGTCTATAAGTGCACTTGGCACCAGGACACCTTAGGTCGTAGAATGATGATAGACTTCATTGTTGTGTCATCTGATTTGCGGTCTTTTGTTTTGGACACTCGGGTGAAGAGAGGAGCTGAGCTATC
>JBBPBX010070776.1:0-18499 GCA_038048925.1 Garcialebias charrua | reverse complement strand
AGTGGGAACTAAAGGGTGAAACAATTCAGAATTGTTATGAGGTTAATTGTGAGATCACACACAGCAAAGCAGTGGGGTGAGAGTGAAAATGTGAATATCTTGTTTGTGCGCTCACACAGTTTATGGCTTTCTGCCATTGTTGAACATGTCTAAACAACTAAATATTTTTTATATATATAAGTGAAAAATAATCTGATCATTACGTAAAATATAGATGATATTCACATTTTTTTATCTACACAGAAAACCATATACAGATGTTCCTGCTCATTGACAAATCATAAAGCCCACTGGATTAACTGACGGTTGCAGTGACCAATCCGACTAAACCATGTACTGTATATTAAAAGCTTTAGTCTAGTCATATTTTAAGGAATGTTATGTTCAATGATTGAGTTATCAATAGCTAGTACCTTATCAGCTATGACACCAGTCAAGGAACACGATGTATGGAGAACAGGGAAAAAGTCTTTGTCCAGGCAAGGCTAATACTAGCTAAAGCCTAATTTTTTATTTTATTGCCAGGAGGGGACTAAACTTTAGTCTGTAGATGCACTGATGAGGCAAACTGATTTGCAGCCTCAGCACCATCTGCATAAACACTGTATTTTATGTGTCTATTTTATTGGTCTATGCTCAACACCATTAACATGAGGAGTACAGCGTCTCTGGAGTGTCCTTGGACACGCTCACCGCCCTTGTCATCTCCCCTCCCCCTCTGTGTGCTTATGTACATTTTTTTTTTCAATTTCAGGTTATCTTTCCTCGGCCAAGGAATGAGAGTCTGTTAGAATTTTTTTTTTTTTGCTTCCAAACACAGTACTTGTCATTATCATAACTTTTTTGTTTGTCCAAACATATCTCACTTGTAAATGAGTCTTCAAGGCTCAATGTGTTTTATCTATATAAATAAAGGTTGAATGAATGAATTATTTATTTACCTTTATTGAAGCAGGCGAATCCCATTAAGATCATAGATCTCTTTTGCAAGGAAGGCCTGGGCCTGAAGGCAACCTAACATACATGTTTTTGAACTTTGGGAGGAAACTGGACTACCTGGGGAAACCCCACGCAAACACAAGGAGTACATTCAAACTCCAAACAGAAATACCCCCGTCCAACCTGGGGATTGAACCCAGAACCTTCTTTCTGTGAGGCGACAGTGATAACCACTAATCCATCATGCTGCCAAAATATATAAAAATGCAAATAAAAATATTTGTGTTGTAAAATGGACATTCTTCAGTTGAAAAAAAATGCAATAAACTAAACAGTGTCATGCAAAACTATAGAGGTTCGTTATTAGTTTATGTTGTTTTTGAGAACGTGTGGTTTTATTATCATGAAAAATGATAAAACACGGGTTGTGTGGCCAATTATTAGCTAAGCCTGGCCAAAGATAGTTGCCCCTTTCTCCACACACTCGGCTCTTTCATTGACCACTGCTGATTAAGGTACTAGCTAGTGATAACTATTTGATAAAACATCACCTCAAAATGGACTAAACTAACCCTTAAAAGTGATTTACAGTTTCTACATGATGTTAGAATTTGTAGTTTTGGACTTAGCCATAAAAAAAAATATATATATATATATATACAGGTAACCCTCGAGGTACGACACCTGCGACCTACGGCAACTCAGACTTACGATTTTATCATATTTAATAAAAATATGATTAAAAAAAAAAAAAATTATTATTATTTTTTTTTTTTTGTGTTTAAAAGTTATTAATTTCATGTGTATAGCACTTTGTTGCAGCTGTGGTTGTTTTAAATGGCTTTATAAATAAAGTATAATTATTAATTTTACGTTTTGATAAGAAATTAATCGTATTTACGCAACTTCCGGTTTCCGCTCGCCACTTCCGGTTGCCATTTTACAACTGTACTGCGGTCAATGGAGCTCCGGAGGCTACTGTCAGCTGGCTCCGTGTGCCCGATCAGGGTTGCCTCATACGGATAAATGAGCTGGAAACACTCGGTCAACTCTGTGGACGTCTCAGGTCCGGAGGAGCAGCCGCGGATCGCCCCGCGATCGGCGGCCACAACGCCGCCCGACATGCTAACGACAGCAGCTAACAAAGCAGCTAACACAGGCGAAGACACCGAGCCGACATGCCGCGGAGGATCCATCTGCGGCCGGGAGCTCGCCGCAAATGTCCGCCTGGCAGTCGGGGCCACCGGCTCAAAGTAAGACATTATATTTTTTATTTTTTGTGCAGTTCTGTGCGTGTTTATGGCCTTAGTATGTCTGCTTGTTCAGTCTCATGCCATTAAATATGTGTGCGGCGCTCCGTTAGCGGTATAACCGCGACCTATGTCAGAAACGCGGACCTACGATAGGCATGTGTTTTTGGTCCGCGAGGTACGACAAAATCGACCTAAGTCACACACGTAGGTCCCTATCCCTGACGTAACTCGAGGGGTTCCTGTATATATATATATATATATATATATATATATATATATATATATATATGTATATATATATGTATATATATATGTATATATATATGTATATATATATGTATATATTGATTTATTAAAAGCAGTGCAATGAATGCATCAGGAAAAATATCTAGCAGTTATAGAGCTATGAAAATGGCCATAGAACCTCTTGGCTCACTCTAATGCCATGCACTAAGTTAGACGTGAGTCAGTGTTTTAGAGTTCTATTTGTATTAGTTTGTCTTCAAGATTTAAATAAGTAGTTTTTATGTAAATTACTTATATTTGGGCCAAGACTGGAGCTGACTACAGCTGCACTTGGTAAACACCTCTAAATTAGATCGTTTGAATCTCAGGAGTCTCTTTCACATCCTCGTTAATGTTCCTCAATCAGAGCTTTACTGACCCAGCTCCAGCAGCTGCTTGTTTTGTGGTTTTAGTAACTAACTCTTCACAAATCCTCTCGTAAAACTTGTTCTGAGTATCACCGTTCTCTAGAATCTCAGAAACACCAAATGAAACAAAGTCTTCCCAGATCAGTCACATTTGGTCAACAGAGCAACACTAATTGCTGTACAGCATATGTACGATGGCATCCAGTATACTTCATCAGCAGTATTCTTGTAAACAGGGCCCAATGACTAAAGCAAGGGCTGGCAGTGTTTTCTTTCTGTATATTTAAAAAATACAAGAAAAGGTTCTGCCACAACCAAGTAAAATTAAGAAATGAACCTACAGCATTTTCATAAAAACTTAACCCAAATTAAACTAGTTCTTGTTAAGCTTAACATTTGCACCCAGGTTGTTTGTAGCAAAACATTGTTTCCAACAGTGCACAAATGCGTTCCCACGTCGCAGAGAGCATTTGTAAAACTCCTGTTTTCATCATGTGCTATTTAGTATTCGGACACACTGGAAAAAGTTGGCCGTTTTGCTATTGCTTGCTGCCAAATGGTGATCTGGGGATTCTGATTGGCTGCTAAGTTAGGAAGTACTAGAATAAGAGGAAATGACCTCATCAGTGGAATAGTTGGGAGTGAATGAAACAGCAGTGAGAGACGAGGGAGAAAGAAAGAATATAAAGTGAGTCAAAAACCCAGTTTCCCACAGAGACAACCATCCCAGCAACTTATAACAAAATACTTGGTCAGAACCTGAAACCTGAACCTGAAATAAAATTTGTGTATATGTATAAATATTTAATTATGCCTACATTTTGTTAGCACTATCTGTGACGTAGAATGAACAGGCACATAAAGAAACCAAGGCAACAAATACCCACTTCTCCGTTCTTGCCAGAGAACCTGCACAAGGAGCGGGTTCGAGTTCATACATTTGTTTCTGTGACAGTTTTGGTGGGCATGCATCAAACAGAAGGCATGAGGTTTAAAAAGTGTCTCAACACGTTCAATATAAATAAGAACTAAAGCTCAATTTGAATATTTTTAAACTGTCTGGTTGACGGTTAAAGCCAGCCGTGAGGTTTAAGAGTGACTGATTGTTCATAAAGCCTTGAGTACAAGGTTTGAGCTTTTCTTCGTCTCCATCTATTGTTTCATTTCTTCATAATCTTAACAGCATGACAACTCATTTTATGTGAATTTATGTAGGTTTGAGGTTATGAAACATACCATGCTGTCTGAGGGGACAGCAGATATAAATAAAGGCAAGAGAAAGTAAGAACAAAGGTGATGCTGTGGCCGAGTGAAAAGTCAAATATAAGACGAGCAAGTGTAAGAGTCTAAGTGTGTGTGTGTGTGCCAGTCATTCAGAGTCCAGAGGAGGAAGCCAGAGCTTCTGTTAGTAACCATCCAGACACAGGAGAGGAAGGTGATAATAAAAGGTTGGAAGAGGGAGAAGATTCAGTCACATGAGGATGCGCGTTTCCTCTTGTCTGTACCTGTGGCAGGGGTGAGGCTGGGTGGCAGGGCAGTGTTTGCGTCTGGATTTGCAGGGGGTGACGATGCGCTGTCGGGCTCACGGCCGTCCGATGACAGTTCTGTACTGACGGCTTCAGATGTGGCCGGCCGCCCCGACACGAGGTCAGCCGCGGTGCCGTCAATGATGGAGATGTCGGTCACCGTCTTCTCCCTCAGAGATTTCTCATCATCCTCGTCGATGAGCACCACCTCGGCCTTCACGGCGCCGTCAAAGCCAAGAAGCCGTCTGCTGTCACTCATGTCTTCCACGTCCTGGTAGCCGAGGAACACCATGGTAACGGGGTGCTCTATGCTAGCTTGGGGTTGGGAAGCGAACTCATTGCCTTGGTGGGCTGAGGAGCTTGGTTGGGATGTGATGGGAGCAGAAGCGGGGGGCATCATGCCTAAGCGGGTCTCTCTCTGGAGGGTGACCTGTGCTGGTGGACTGGAAGGGATGGATGGTGGGGCACAGGAGGGTGGGGACATATCATCTGCTGGGTAAATGTAGGCCTGATGGGCAGCTGGGCTCACTGTTACCTGACCCTTTCCATCATCTCCTCCTCGTACCATAGGCCTGGCAGCTCGTTGGACCAGCTGGTCAACCTGTGCAGAACTCCAGCCATTCTCAACAGTGGTGGTGGAGACACCCCCAGAGGACGTAACCTCATAGACCACTTTTCTGCCATCATCGTAAACTTTGACTCCTCGTGACGCTACGTCCATCGGGCTCACGCGGTTGGCTGAAAGGATCCGCTGCTCACCCGTCTGTGGGTCGTGCTCCACGTTGATCTCCATGGCGAACATTGCTGTTAAGGAGGGAAAGCAAGGAGGAGCAGGGTGGACAAGGGAAAGGAGAGGGGTTTGAAGGAAGAGTTAGGGGGGAGTGAAAAGGGGTGATGGAAAGGAAAAGATTTAGGTGAAGCGTGGGGACAGGAAAACATTGTTTTTGTAAATCAAAGTGGTATTTGAACTTAAATCTTTTTTTTTTGTTACTTCAAACTTACATATGCAGTTAGTAAAACAAAACAATCATGTTTAGTGTGGGATCTGTTTTGGCACAAAAGGTAGTACTGTATTTTGCTGTGCTGCAACTGTTGGAGACTGACTTATGGAAGGGTATTGCTCTCATCCATGAAATAATATTTTTGAGCTTATGTAGTAAAAACGTGATATTATGTAGTAAAAACGTGATATTATGTAGTGAAAACCTGATGTTATGTAGTGAAAACGTGATAAGTATAGATGTAGAAATGTACTCATCCACATGGTGGCAGTAGTAGGCTTTTTTCCTGCATGGACAACTGGTAAAAACTGGTAAAAAGAGTAAGAACAAGTTCGCCCGTACGCTGTATATGTACTGTGTGTGTGTATATAAACACACAGCACACACACACACCCACACCCAAAGGGTGACATACCTCAATGTTCAGACAAGTAAACAGAACAAGCTGTTTGTCCAAACAGTCAGCCATACATGTTAGCATGCAGGCTAAAAACAGCGTACGGGCAAACTTGTTCTTACTCTTTTTACCAGTTGTCCATGCAGGAAAAAAGCCTACTACTACCACCTTGTGGATGAGTAAATTTCTACATCTATACTTATCACGTTTTCACTACATAATATCACGTTTTCACTACATAACATCAGGTTTTCACTACATAATATCACGTTTTCACTACATAACATCAGGTTTTCACTACATAATATCACGTTTTTACTACATAATTATCACGTTTTTACTACATAATTATCACGTTTTTACTACAAAAGCTCAAAAAATATTATTTCATGGATGAGAGCAATACCTTTCCGTACTGACTCAAACTTGACTCAGTATTGTGAAAATAAAAAGGACAGTTTTATCAGCAGCTTCGGATGTTATCAGTCCATGAAGACGTTACCAGTTGTTACCATCTCCACAGGTAGCGTTCAGACTGTTCCCTCCTACCTCCTAGTAAGTTTAAAGTTACGTTTTTTTGGTTGATAATATGCATTGCGGCTCGCGTGTAAAACCGCAAGTGTATTTTAGTTAGCTTTATCTAACCTTTTCCTAAACCTAACCTTACTGCTGACCCAGACCACTAACCCTAAACTTAACCTCCTTACCCTTGAGCCTTAATGTAATGCTGACCCTAAGCCTAACCCCAAGACCCATATAAAATGTAACCCCCAGTCCTTTGACTCTTAACCTAACCACGTGCCCGTATTATCAGCGATAAGAACGTACCTTTAAAACCTACCAGAAGGTAGAGGAGGGCAGTCTGAATGCTATAACAACTAATAATGGCCATTTAATGGATGAATGAACACCCGAAGCAGATGGTTTTATTGAATCTTCAGTGTTTGTGATGAGCTAGGTGTGTAACCAAAATTTGCATGCTCAATTTTACATTTTCTTTTTGTGTGTACTGCTATACCCTAGATCAAGCCCAATTATTTATTTGCCTACCTTCGCCCACACTGTATCCACCTCAATTCATTTTGTACCCACCTTGGCTGTCTCCCGCTCATTTATGATTCATTCTCCTGGTTTAACATTTTTAAGTGAATATGGACAGATTGAGGACAGTTTTTCAATACCGGTAATTACTTTTATGATCACCAGGGTTCTTAGACCTGAACATGTTTTTTGTAAGGGAAGAGCTTCAAAATGAATGTCTTGCACTCTTGCGACATGTTGGAACTGCCCGCAACAAAACTGAGAAAGGGTCAATGTATTTGCATCTATTTTGTGAGAAAAATTGCTGCAGATTTTTTTTTGAACATATTCAAAGTACTGCTCAAGCAAAGCAATTGAAAACCCCTGTTAGACATTCTGTAGACTCATGCTATTCACCAAATAGTCAACAGCAGTTGCAGCTCAGTATGATACTACCTAAAAACACAGTATGCTTAGAACATTTTCTTTTACTCTAAGAAATTGATGACGCGTTTTGATACAAAATGTTGCTTTTGATGACATCAATCAGAAATGCCTTTCCTTCTGGAAAAGTTCTCAAGATGCCAATTATTTCAAGACTACAATACTACAAAATATCAATATAAAACCAAGTGGTCTTAGCTCTTTGTGGTAAATTAGTAAATTTACCTGTTGTACTTGTAATACAATTTAGGAAGCACTAATCTGAGCTTGATGCTTTTATGTTTTTGCATGATTGGATGCTTCTTAGGAAAACTCATTTGGAATTATTTCAAGTACCGGTAATGAAGTACTTAATGCACTAATGAATTTGTGCAAATGTGTGGATGCTTGCTTGTCTGCTCTTCATGGAATATTAACCATGTCCACCTAGGCTTAGACACAAATTTTCATGTCCTCTTTTGCATCCCCCTCCTTCACCCTTCTGTCCAGATCTTACCAGGTCTTGACATGGTGTACCCTCCAGAAAGTGGTGGACTGTCTTGCAGTTGGGCAGCCGGGTCGAGGCGGTTGGGATCGGGGTCCATGAAGTCCGAGAGAGGCGCAGACCTTCGGCCAGTAACATCTAGTGAGCAGGAACACAGGAGGGGAAAGGATTTGCGGTCAGTTGGATCAAGCTGCGAGGTGTGGGGGGTTGCATATACACACTAACTTCAGCTGCATGGCGATGCACAACTGTGTGCACGGGGTACAAACACACATACACACACGCACGCTTAGTGATAAAGGCCACACCCTTAAAAAACAAAACAAATTCCAATACTCTGCCCAGCCTCCCATCAGGAAACTAGCCACACCTTTGTGTGACCCTGACTGCTCCAACAGTGTGTGTGTGTGTGTTTGTGCATTTAACTATATTTCAATGTCAACAGCAATGGTACCCCAGAGGTGCAGTGCTTATGCAGCAAGTATGCGTGTGTCAACGCTTGTGTATTTGCTTGTGCTGTATGTGTGTGTTTGTGCGCGGTGACAGGAACAAAGCATTGGGGGCTTACAGGGCTGGTTTGTGAATAGCTGGGGGGATAAAGCCAGCGCCTGCAGGCTGCAGACTCATGGCCTTGTGTGTGTGAGCTTCAATAGTCTCGCTGAGCTTGGTTCTGTGTGTATGTGTGTGCGGTTTCATCCCTGTTGGAGTGCAGGTATATACCGTATGTGTGTCTATGTGAGTCTCCTGTGAGCATGAGTGTGTGTTGGTAGGGGGGTTCAAGAGCGAGCTCTGGCTTGCATCTCTACTGGCTCAGCGACATTCACCCTACACACACACACACACACAAATGCGCATGCAGACCATGCAACGACAGTAGAGTTCAAGTTTTACTACAAATTTCAGTGTGTATTACTGAAGGTGACCCAGACTAAACACAAGCTCAATGGAAGTTTGGTTCTATGCAAAAGTTATGAACAATTAATATCTCATCTTTTGTAGATGGCTCTTTGAATGACCTCAGTTTGGAGAAGTGGAGTTTAACTCTGAAATGATTAATGATTTAGTGGCTAGTCTACGAGTGACCAGGACCAAATTGGGTCACTGCTGCCTTTAAACAACTCCAATCTCAAATATGTCATACATTTGTACAAATACCACTTAATAACCCCTTTCATCAGTATCAGCTTAATATTAAGCAAATATTTACACAACATTTTATGGTTATTTGCAGACAAATTGCAGCAGCAGCTTGTTTTAGTAATTATAGTGCACTCCGTGGCGCTCCCAGCAGGAATAGAATCACAATGTAATGCAAAACTAATTGTGTAAATGTTTATAAAACTGTGTTCACATGAAAAGCTATGTTTTTTTTTTAGATTGGAGTCATTTTATGCACTGTGGGGTGCATTTAATCCACTCTGGTCTTGGCCCTGCTTGTACTGGTTGTTAGCTCGGCAATCAAGTCAGAATTCAACTCAATTTGTTAAAATTAAAGTCATTTAAAGAGTTACCGTACTTTCTGGTGTATAAATCGCAGTTTATTTGCATAGATTTGTCAGTCCTACAATTTAAGCCCTATTCCCACGGGATTAGTTTTACCCAAAGTCTCGGCTTTTTATGTGGCACATTCGCACGGGATAACCAAAGCCTGAGCTTTAGCTGAAATTTATCGAAATTTTCCAAATATGATGTCAACACGCTGCGTTGTCACGAACCATATAATGTGCTTAATGTGCGGACCGGTCCGATCTCTGGCTTTGATGTGGTTTTACTAATCAGCACTAAAGAAAACTAAAGAATACACAATATAAAATTGTGTTAATCTACTTGTTGAGGAGGAGGCAGGTCCGACCGGCCGGTTTAAGAGGTAATAAAGCCATGTTAACCTCAGATGGACAGCTATCATCAAATGCGCGTGAGTGGCCGTGTGGCCGCTGACCCGCCGGTTGAAATGGACTTGAGACCGGTCCAGGGTGTCCCCCGCCTCTTGCCAGTGATGGTTGGACATGGGTACCAATAACTCACGCTGCCCGAAAAGGAAGAAGCGGGTAAATATAATGGATGAATGGATGGGTCAGCTGATCACGCGCGCATCTCTGCACCTGCTGTCATCAGAGGTGAAGGGAGTAGCAGCATCTACCAAAGCCAAAGCGAGCAGCGCATTCATTTATAATAACCTTGTTCTATAGTTTTCCAAATGATTTTGCTTAGAAAACAAAAATCAAAAACTGCCTAATTACGTATCGGCTCCCGTCCATTTCTGTCCAAATCACAGAGATGCCTATTTGCATTGGAGTAGTATTATCACAGGACCTTGGAGTTCAGCAAAATATACCGGTAGTAGGTAATGTGCGGGGGAATTTTTACTTTACAAATTACTGACATGACCGATTCGCATGGGATTAACAACACAGTCCATCTCCGTAATTATTACAAATAGCATGTGGTCCCTAGGTAAAACTAATCCTGTGCAAATAGGGCTTAAGTCTGTGTCACACACATCGTCCTCCAAGACGTTTGGTTCTTTCTCCCTCTGTATCGCCTCGTTCTTCGCTCCCTCTGTGAATACTGCTGCCTTGTCAGTTAATAATTATTATTCTTATTTCACTCTGTGAATCCCCTGTGCCTGCCTGCACCATTGAGTTCACACACCGGTACAATCCCAACACCTCTACGTAGGCCTAGGTCAACACGCGTCACTCTCCCTGTGTTTGATTCTCAGGATCAGGACGTAAAATTCAAACAAGCTGTTATCAAAAAGTTTATGGAACAATATCAATCTTTTTAGGTTGGATGTTAGATTTTTGTGTCACAATGTCAATAGTTGTCTTCATGCTCAGCAACTGTTTTAGCTCTTGTCACTACTAGATACCTTAAGGAAGGTCCAGCTGAGATTTAACCAGGCTCAGGTTTGGTGTCTCCAACCTTTTTTCTTTTTTTTAACTATTTTCAACAATCTGTGTTTAACAGTGAATAACTGAGGCATAACATGATGGTGGTGCTTAAATAGCAAGCTTTCAGAATTCAAAATCCAATAGATTTACATGTTAGAGGGTTGTGCTCATGCACGTACTTGTGTGCGTTTCTCTGATACCTTCTTCCTGGATCATCAGACTCTGAAAGAGAGAAAAGACAATCTAATTGAGTTACTGCAGACTATAGATGTTAAAATATTTAAGCTTTGTTCTGAGAGGAGCAACAGTTATGTCCAACTTATTTCTCAGTATCAGCGTGACTTTGCTATGTTGTGTTTCCACAATAAATAAGATGGTTTTAGTGCTACAGTATATGATTGCATATTGCATTGCATATGTTGTGTTGTTCAGCAAAGATGGTAAATTGTGTTTTTAGTGGTGTCCCCAGCAAAAGTTGTGAAACTGCATTAGAGAGATTTAAGGTTGGCCTAACATTTATGTGAGAATGAACTGCACTACAACAACGGTTAGAATACTTTGAGTAATAGCAGACATTTTTCTAGTTTGCAATATAAATAAATTAAAAAAAGTTCTGGTATTACCTTTTGCAGATCTTCGATGGAGCGTTCCGTCTCTTTCAGACGCTCGCGAAGCACTTGCTCTTTAGCTGAAATTTGTGACTCTTCACTTTCAAGTGCTCCAATTTCAGACTCCAACCTGCAAACACAACCCACACACACGCACAAGAAAACACCAGTTTGTGTTATGGGTAAAGGCTAAAGGGACAGAAAAACAAGAAATATCTTGAAAATTAAATCTTTGCACATCCTTTATTATTCCCTTCTACTGCCATATTTAGACTCTTGTGGTGAAGTTTGGCGTAATACATACAAAATTTCTCTACAAAAAATATGCATAATGCAAAAAAGAACAATAGGGATGGTACACGATATTTGGTATCGTGAACACACCAATCAACTTTTTTCAAATCACAGCTTATAAAATTTATGGATTTGCAATTTAAAACTGCACAGGTGATGGTCAAAGCTAGAAATAATAAGCTTCCAAAGAATATTCAAAAGTTATTTAAGAATAGCGAGGGGAAGGTACGAACTGAGAGGAAAATGTAAATTTAAAGCATGCACATGTTGGAATGGCTTAAATAAAAATATTGCACAATTCATGAGAAAATACAAGGAATACAAAAGTATTGTGTATAAAACAAATGAGACAAAATTATAATTTGTTAATCTGTGTGTTTGCATATTAATCTTTGATTTATAGGAGATAGAGTAAATTTGTTTCTGCAGGCATCTTTATGTATGTGTAGGTATGCATAGCTATGCGTACATGTCTGCATGTATACAGTATGCTACAAGTATCCATGCATATTTATGTGTTCATGTTTCTATTGAATTCAGAATTTGCATAAATTTAAGGACAGGACTGGAGAAGCCATTGCTTCTTCCTGCTCTCTTTTCAAACATTTTTGTTTTGTTTACATAATATTTTGGTGGAAATATTTATGTTGTTTTTTTGTTTAGTTGATATTTTAACTGTTAGAAATGAAATAAAGAAAAATAAAAGTAAATTTCCAACAATGATTTTGACATCCAGTCTTAAACTACTGGTTTTTCAGTGACTTCATTTTGCTATACTCAATGTCGACGTCTGCACTGCTTTCTGAAAAAAGACCTCTCTTTCAGTTGCACGCTGAATAAAGCTTCACTTTAAAGATCACGCTCGTGGACATTTAAGAAATGGCTGTAACAACAATACAAGGAAGCAGTCTGGGAGGAGGACCAGGATTTGCTTCCTTGCTTCAGAATATTCCTCAGGGAAATGAGGTATTTGTGCGTCAGTGTTTGTGTGTGTATGAAAAGGTATTAAGGTTCATAACAATGCCTTTGGCATGTAGACCTTGTGCAAGCTTTGCAATCTATGTCCATAAACAAGCTTTAATTTGAGAGAAATTCCTAAACACTTAAAAAAGCATGTCAGTGGAAACCCTGAGGAACTTCTTGGAGCACTGTGTTGATACTCCTCTTTGTCTGTGTTGTGTTTGGGTGTTTCGGTATAAAGTTTCATGAAAACTGCACTGTGGAAGTTTGAATTTTATAGCATTTATTTTCTATTTTAATGATTTTTATAATTTCTGTTCATGCTCACAGAAAAGTGAACAAACACCCCTCTGCATCTTAAATAAATGACCCATTCTTTCCATAAAGCATTGTTTGGATTCAAATGGTCACTTAATTCCGAGGTCAGTCCGCTTCATCTGAAACGAGACGCTCAAGGGTCTGTGCATTGAAAAACACAGCAGTGGATCGTCTTTACAGAGAACATGAGCGTGATTATAAGTCTAAGATTGTTATCAGTTTTATTTAAAGCAGAGAAAACAGACTAAGGCTGATCTGGAATTTTGTGCCGGAGGTACAAATCTACTTTAATTTATTTTTAGCCTGTCTGATGGTGGAGTTAAGGAGAGATTTTTAAGTTATTTATAAATCCAGACATTTTCTATATTTAGCCTTGGCCACTACAACAACGTGTAATCAACCTCTTTTACGCACTCGTCAGATTCAAGCAGATAGTCAATTTATTTAAAAATGTTCACTGCTTGGGTTAATTTTACTTGGTGGGGAAAAAAAAAATCTGATTTCTTTAATTATTTTATCGAGACAACTTGATGTAAAAAATTTGCCATCTTATAAAATATACGAAACAGATATGAAATCTAGATATTTTTAGAGCTCATGGTTGTGCTTGAGTCCACATGCAGCAGGCTGACAACACAAACGTCGGCCTTTACATCATGCAAAAACACACAAGTCTGCGCAAAACAGACATTCTTTATATTTTTCTAATGATCTCACAGTTGATATTTTAGCACAATAACATACAAACTACACAGTTTTTTAACGAATAAACCATTTTACATTCATCTGCAGAAACTCGTATAAAACCAGAGCAGACATCACCCCACTGCAGCAACTCTTCCTTTTCCAATTTTCTCATTCCCCACCTATTTTTGGCATGGAACTGATTTTGCTTCCATTTGTACCAAGTAAAGTGTGATCTAAATAGTTTGGAGGCAGCATTTTTTTTTTTTTACCAGAGGGGGGTTGTAATATGCAGGTTATAATGCTACAAAGTGTATATCATGTTTGTGTACACTGTACATGTTCTGCAAATAATTCACAGTAATCAAATCAGCCATCATCGGCATATTGCATGAACAAAAGACTTAAATAATAACATTTAAATTAAAACCTAAAAATGTTTTAAACTTGCAAAGTGGTGTCCACTTTAAATGAACTGGGCAAGTCTTTTCAGTGAAATCAAAAATGTTAAAGGAGAAATGTAATCAAATCTGAAAAAATCGATATAACAAGAATTTCATATAGTAAACAACACACATAAACATACTTAGTATGCTTTTTTCAAGTCAGTAGCTTAAAGAAATAGTTTTTTACATTTTTCCTGCTACATGCTGAAGTGCAGTGATTTCTGTAGTCATTTTCTGGACGCACTTTTATGACACAATTAAGACCTCCTTTGCTATCTTACAATAACACTGATGCTATAAACCCATCATTACTGTCCTCCTGTCTGTCATTTAAAATGGAAGCAGAAGACTTTTTTGAATCTGAAGGATATCACTTTAGTTTGTCAAAAACAGTTTGGTGATTTAGTGCATTAATGGGCATTTCTATCCTGGAAATACGAATAGCTGTGCGTTAGCCGCCGCATGCTAACGTTAGCATGCTAGCGCCGTATGCTAACGTGGAAATGGGGGTGTTGAAAATGTCCTGAAACAGTTACCAATGTCTTGTTAAGCTCTGTCTTCCCCAGAACATAGTAGGATCTAAAATGATTTTTAAAGATGAAGGAGCAAGTTGAAACATGCTGTCTCCCTCCTTGCTAGCAGGGAGCTGCCTGGCTAACTAACTACGGTGGCCCTACACGGCCAAAATTCTACAGCGGCCGAATGCACAGGAGCGGTAAAAATACAATATAAATTTTTTAAAAAGTTTTAAAATCGATTTTGGGGCTTTTAGAATCGATTCTGAATCGCCAGGACTAAGAATCTTGATTCTTTAAAAAATAGATTTTTTTTGCTGCATCCCTAATTGCTACACACTGAAATCTTTTTGTCCACAACTAGATACACACACTAATATTACTGTATGAGGGACGACCATTGCACTGCCTATGTCATATTCAGGGGACGGAGAGCAGGCAGGGGGAGGGGGGTCAAAAACACCAGATGAGAATTTTTTCACTTTGCAAAGTCTAAATTTGAGTTAGGATGACATTTTTGACTTGTGAAAATTTCTCAACAAGCTTATTTTATGCTTTTCATTAGACTACTATTAGCTTAAAAACACTTTTCATTTCTCCTTTAACTGGAAATTAATGCATGTGTGTAGCACCCCCTACTGACCAAACATGGCAAAAACTGTGATTATACATCACAGGAATAGTTTTCAACCCTTTTTATCATCTGTAATATTGACTCAAAATTTTCATTAGGATATGAACACATTATTTTTGGCTTTCACGAAAACAATATTAATGTTAAAAAAAACTGGCAATTAATTTAATTATAATATTTGGCAAATACCATATTCACAAATGTAAATTTTCATCATCTTCGCCTTTTTTTCCAGGTTTAATTAAAGAAATATAATTATATTTATGCACCATTTCTAAGAGTAACAACAAGAAAGCTATAAACACGTTTGAATGCTGTAGCTCCTTGAATATATTTAATGTATAATTTTTATTTTTTATGTACTCATTGTAGAAACCTGGCACCCCCCTGGCATAGTTAATTTTTTAAAAAAATTCTGTGTTCCTTGTTCTTGTTATATTGTCCCTTGTTCTTTTTGTTCACATTCTTATAACTGTAACTGTATCTGTAGTGAAATAAAAATAATAATAAAAAAAAACATGGAAAAAAATAGTTTTTAACCCTTGAAGTTAAAGATAGTATGTTTCACACACGGTGTTAAAACTAATTTCATCCTCTCAGACTGGTTTTCTAGCAGTCAGAGAGTGTGTTGTGGATGACTCTCAGCTATAACTACTCCACATTTGACCCCTGTAAAAGGTGCTATGTGTAACTTTCTGTAGAGCACAGAACTTAGAAATATTTTCAACAGGCAAAGCATTCTGATCCCTCCCCCTCAGAGCCATATATGGCTCTGCCCCCCTTGCTCTGCTGAAATTCAAATTCAAGCTCTGTTTTTATTGGCTGATTCAAATTCAAGCTCTGTTTTTATTGGCTGGTTACAAACTCTGTTTTTATTGGCTGGTCATTGTCCAGGTCACTCTGTGTTTTTAGTGTTTTTATAAATGCTGATAGAGAAGCAAGGGGACTATAGTTTTTTTCAGAGATTACTTTGTCTAACACCAGTCTGTCAGTAGATAGTGACAGAGTGAAGAAATATGTTAAAAATATATTGTTAGAAAAGTTACAGACTGCACTACAAAGTTACATAGTGCAGCTTTAAACTGACTGTTTTAGTCATTTTTGCGTTTGCTCAGACCAGTTAGCTGTGGCAGACATCGTAAATCAGGTCGACGGCAAAAGTTGAGTGTTAACCGTACAACCAATGCACATTTACTGAAAGTTGCGCTAAAGTACGGTTCATGACATATTTTGCTAATAGACAAGCACGCACAGAGAGAACACGACAATATCGCCATCCTTTCATGGTGACAGGTGATGTAAGTTGTGGTATTCCAAAGCAAGCATTAAGTTTATTAATAATACATTATTATGTACATGAAATATTTGATATAAAATCAAATGCATGCAAAAAAAACGTGTGTGTGTGAGTAAAAAAGGGTCATGACCTGCCCATCGTCTCTTTCACATAACACTTCATTGTCCCTCATTATCCTGAAAGAGACTGTCGGCCCCACCATCCGCATCCTTTCAAACAGCTGCAGGCCCGTTGCCATGGATACGCCTCAGTAGGCAGTAACCGTTTCCCACATCAGACAAGAGCAGACAGCTGGTTTTGTGTGCGGCGTGAGTGTTTGTGTCTCTGAGTGAGACACGCGGCGAGAAAGTGAAGAGCGACTGATGAAAGAAGAAACAAGTACAGTCTGACAGCATGAAGGTGTAAATGATGATGGGATTGTGTGTGTGAGGCACTAAAGTTACTTTCCAAGTTTACTGCTCGTTCCTTTGGAGCTCTTCTTTTAATTTAAATAGGCAAAGCTGTTGTGGGAATGTATAAATTTGGCTAGTTGAGATGAAACTGAAACACTCCTATTTGGACTACCTGTATATAAACTCCTATTTGGACTTTTTTTTTGTCACTTTTACATTTATTATTATTCCAATAATGTTTTTGTTTGTGTCTGTGTATGCATTTGCACTCTAAGTAAAATATCTCATGAACCAGTGGATGCAACTGAATAACACTCTCTGAACGCAATCACATATAACTGAATAACTGATTATAAAAATATATGTACAGGTAGTCCCTGGGTTACGACGGAGATCCGTTCCTGCGTCGCTTCGTAACTCGAAAATCGCCGTAAGTCGGAAAATACGTCCAAACGGCACCTCATACATACAGTACTGTATTTTACCAAGCACTTAGCCTATCCTAACACATTACCCTACATAATTATCAAAAAACACATACATTCGGAGCCATAATGAAGGGGGAAAAAATAGTTAATTTCTTACTGGGAGCTGGTGAACTATGCAGCTTCTTGCAGTTTCACACGGTCCACAGCGTTTACGGCAAGGTCTGTTAGCATGTTAGCTCATTGCTCAGCTGTAGCCTCTGCCTCATAAACCTCCGCTCCAAACAATAAGCTCTCCTGTACTTTTCCACGTGCAGTCCAATGGTCCAGAGTTTTACAGTAAGGTCTGTTAGCATATTAGCCCCTCCTAACCTCCTCTGCTCCGGTCTGCCTGTCCAAACAATGAGGTCTCCTGTAAATTTCCGCTGAGTTTCGGTACCGTATTTTTGGTGTAAAGGCGCATAAACCGCGTAACTCGAACAATGCTTTTCAATGGGAGGGTGTTCGTAACAGCGAAACGTCGTAAGTCGAGGCCGTCGTAACCCGAGGACTACCTTAATATATGTTTTTTTCCCTCCTCTGGCTCTCGCTCAAGATGGACACTTCTGCTCTCCCTCCCCCAGTTCTCTTCTTCCTCCTGCTTTGCTCTCTCTGTGTCTTGGAGCTCCCTGGTACACATTTCCCAAAGGAAAAATTATTATTACTATTATGGATCTGGTGAGCTAGACTTTCAATGCAATCAGAAAATCTTTTCAACAAAACAACAGGGTCCTGGAGAACCCTCTTGTCTGTCTGAGACTCACGCTGCGGGGTACGTCAGAGATCTGTGGGGATGTTTGGATTTATGATAGCAGGGTTTCTGCTCTTTGGCATCAGTGGAGTTCGGTTTTATCATCTTCTGAAGAAGACATTGGCAGCAGTTTCAGCCATGGCAAAGCTTCCGAGTCTGTGTTAAAGTTTGGTTCATGCTATGAGTACTCAAAATCAGCTGATAAACGAGCTAAACCGTAAGATGGAGGCGATTTGTGAGAATCACAGGCCACCTGCAGCTTCTAGGACTTGCATGCATGTTGGGATCGACCTTGAGGAAAGCTCGTAACACGGATCAGTGGAGGGAAATACCCATAAATCTGGCCATTTTGGACTGGTAAAGTTCCAGTAGGACTCAAGACTGACAAGAAAAAAAGTATATCTGAAGAAAATCAACAATTGTGGCTTATCTGAATCTGACTTCCCGGTTTGGCCTTGGCTACAAGCAGACTATCAAATTTCTCCTGGAACATGAGTAACTAGGGACAAAGCTTCATCTGTCGCA
>JBBPBX010070775.1:0-18499 GCA_038048925.1 Garcialebias charrua | reverse complement strand
TTTCAGAGTCAGAGTCAGAGAGTCTTTATTGTCATTTGCACCGCATGTGGTACATGTGATGAAATGAGATTATGTACACAGGGTCCCAGTTACATCCAACAACAAAATGTAAGAGAAAAACAGTAATAACATCTAGGATTAACTAAGAAAAACATCAACTAGAAATACACTAAGCCCTAATGTAATAGAAAAACATCATTATAAACAGCAGCACGAACATGAGTCTGTATGAGCAGATGGTCACAGATGAACACAGCAACAAGAAAACAGATCAGCATCAGCATGATGTGATATTTTGCAGTGTTTATTCTTATTTTATTTATTTATTCATGAGTCTAACAGCCTCAGGGTAGAAGCTGTTCCTCAGTCTAGTGGTTCTACATTTGATGCTCCTCAACCTCCGTCCTGAGGGGAGTGGGGCAAAGAGTGTGTGTGCTGGGTGAGTGAGGTCTTTCATGATGCAGGTGGCTCTTTTCCTGCATCTGGAGGTGTAAATGTCTGTGATGGTGGGGAGACTGACTCCAACAGACTTCTGTGCAGCCTTCACCACTCTCTGTAGAGCTTTTCTCTGCAGCCTCCATGCCACACATTGATGCTGGAGCACAGGATGCTCTCCACTGCACACCTGTAGAAGGAGGTGAGGACTGGGCTACTCAGACCAGCTCGTCTCAGCCGTCTGAGGAAGTAGAGTCTCTGATGACCTTTCTTGATCAGGCTGGTGGTGTTGTTGGTCCAGCTGAGGTTATCATTCATGTGTACACCCAAGTACTTGTAGCTGGAGACCACTTCCACCGCAGATCCACTTATGTTCAGTGGGGTGTGGGTGTGTTTGTTCCTTCTGAAGTCCACAATCATCTCCTTTGTCTTCTTCACATTCATGTGAAGGTTATTCTCTTTGCACCAGCTCTCCAGGTGTTCCACCTCCTGCCTGTAGCTGGACTCATCATTGTTTGTGATGCATCCCACCACCGCTGTATCATCTGCAAACTTTACAATATGACAGCCTGGATGGGTAGCTGCACAATCATATGTGAGCAGAGTGAACAGAAGAGGGCTCAGCACACATCCTTGAGGAGAGCCAGTGCTGAGGGTTATGGTGGAGGAGGAGAAGTTGTGGATCTTCACTGACTGTGGTCTGTTTGTTAAAAAGTCTAGTACCCAGTTACAAACGGAGGGGCTTAGTCCAAGTGTGGATAGTTTGTCCATCAGAGTTTGGGGGATCATGGTATTGAAGGCAGATGTGAAGTCCACAAAGAGCATACGGACGTATGAGTCCTTCTGATCCAGGTGGGTGAGAGCAGTGTGGACCACAGAAGAGATGGCATCCTCTGTTGATCGGTTCTCACGGTACGCATACTGATGAGGGTCCTCGTTGATGTTGACGGTTGTCTTGATGTGGGTCATGACCAGTTTCTCAAAGCATTTTGCGACTATCGGGGTGAGGGCCACCGGCCGATAGTCATTCAGACCAGTCACTGTGGAGCTTTTTGGGACTGGGATGATGGTGGCGGTCTTCAGGCAGGTGGGAACTGTCTCCAGGGCAAGTGAGGTGTTGAAGATGTCAGCCAGCACCTCATTGAGCTGATCCGCACATTCCTTCAGAACTTTCCCGGGATGTTGTCCGGTCCAGCTGCTTTATGAAAGTTGATCCTTCTGAGACTACTTCTCACTTCTGTTGCGGTCACGCTGAGGTACACTTCATCTGGTGGTGAGGTGAGTCTGGTGCTGGGTGGTCTGTTTGGGTCTTCAAAGCAAGCATAAAACTTGCTGAGGGCATCAGGCAGAGATGGAGCTTTGGGGCATTGTACACTCCTCCCTTTATAATCAGTTATGCATTTGATGCCCCTCCACATGCTCCGTGGGTCTTGTGAGGTGAACTGACCTTCGATCCTCTTTGCATATGTGGCCTTGGCCCTCTTAATGCCAGCAACCAGAGAAAGGAAGATATAAGATTTCTTGTTTATTAACAAGAGTCAGCAGAATATTATAGTTAATATAATATTATAGTTATTGTAGTTATTAATGGTCGTTGGCCATGCAGGTCCGCTGACGCAGCGGCTGGGTCCAGTTAAGCCGCAGGTGGGTCGCTGGCAGTCATCCATCTGGACTTTTTTGCATGTCTTCCAACCGGCCGGTCAGCACATGGTCAAACAGCCGCGAGCAGCTGGTGGCGATACAAATTGGATCATCACCCGCTTGCATCCGCTGATGCAATCAAAAGCCCAACACTAACCCAGCCCACTCATCTAGCACATTCTTTTGGACCGGCCCGAATTTCCGATTCGGTTTGGGCTGAGCTGGGCACGGGCCTGGGTTAGAAATGACAGCTCTAGTCCAAAGATCTTATTTAAAGCTGGGTCTTTCTAAGTTGTCTGTTAGGTGTCAACACAACACTGGTTTATGTTTGTTTCTATGCCTGAATCTTTCATAGGAGAGGAGTGGTCTAACAAACAAACAAACAAACAACCTTTATCAGAAAGTGTTCAGTTAGAATTTAAATGAGGGAAACAGTGGTTATCATCCATCCATCCATTATCTTTACCCGTTTCTTCCATTTTGGGTCATGGTGGTCATCAGTGCCCATGTCCAGCAGTCACTGTGCGAGGAGCCGGGGACACCCTGGACAGGTCTCCAGTCCATCACAGGGACACATAGAGACAAATGAGACAAACAACCATTCACTCTCTCACTCACACCTAGAGACAATTTAGAGTTACCAATCAGTCTAACATACATGTTTTTAGTCTGTGGGTTTTTAGTAGGGATGGGGCAGATCCGATCCAGTATCGGTATTCGATACCATCATAAGGCAAGTGTCGGATATCAGAACCAGCCTGCCAAAATTTCCGATATTTTCTAGATGTCAAAGAGCAGTATATTGCACCAAGCTCTGTGACTTCAGTTTTAACATTGAGTGAGGTAAACCCAAAGAAAACACTCTTTAGCCTCACTACAGTAATTCACAAACTACAGTAATAGCAAAAACGAGGCATGTCTCTACCACAGACGTCCTTCTGACTCATGGTGCCCGGAACACTAGTCTAAAATACTGCTAAACATTATGGGAAATCAACACAGTCCCCATTTTTTAGTTTTATTTTTGATTCTGGCACTATATGAGTTGTAATGTTTGTTGAATTTGATCAAGGGATACAGATTTAAACTATAATTGAACAGTAATATACCGCTAAGCATTCTGGGAAATCCCGTTTTTTAGTTTCGTTTTTGACTGTAGCACTGAGTTGTAAAATTCTAGTTGGTTTTGATCAACAGATACAGATTTAAACTATGCATTGAATTTATAAATGTAAATTCAATGTACAGTATTGTTTAAATCTGTATCTGTTGATCAAATTCAACAAGAATTTTACAACTCAGTGCTACAGTCAAAAACGAAACTAAAAAACGGGATTTCCCAGAATGCTTAGCAGTATTTTAGTTTTCAAAACTAAAATACTGCTAAGCATTATGGGAAAGACAACAAAATCCACTGCCTTACTGGTTAAGGGGAGTGGCTGTGTTGTCTTTCCCATCATGCTTAGCGTTTTTCTAGTTTTTCCAACTGAACCATGAGTAAGGACGTGTGTGGTGAAGACCTGCCTGGCTGCCTCCTGTTTGCAGTCAAAGTTTGTGAGCTTCCTGTGGTAAGGCTTAGGGAGTCTAATGCCTCCTACCCACCGCCCCCGGCGTTGGGCGGCTGAAGCGGCCGGTTTACCCCGGTTTACATTTAAAGTCTATTGAGGAGACGCGTGGAGTCACGGCGAACAAGGAAGCGGCGAGATTCAACTGATCGAAGCGGCGCGGCGGCAGCCTGCACACGCACGCGCGCGTCGCCGTCGAGCCGCCAACGTCCCAAATGTTGATCTCTGGCGGCTCGACGCATCCGGCAAACAGTCGGGAGAGCCTCGCTATCTGATTACACAACCACAACGGGACTTTTTTCGGACTTTTTAAACTCACCGGATCGAGCCTCCAGGAATTGGACCCAAACTCCGGTAAGAAACGTGGCATTTTTACAGTTGCTGCTGACAGGCTGCTGTCCTCTCCAGTGTAGATCACCCCAAACATAAAAAAAAGTTTTAATCTCATCGAAGACCGTCGGAGGTGCAGTTAAAACAACAACTGAACCCGGAAAACAAGCCAGAGACCCCTCCCTCTGCTACCCCCTAGTGTACGTCATCAGACGGTGTTCAGTGGTTCAGTGGGACCGTGACCAGCGGCAAAAAGGGGACGGCAGGCGCGTTTCGAGTTGTGCAGTGGGTAAGAGGCATTAGGGCCAGTTTACACGGCGCGTATTTTGAGTGTAACCGCTACTTTCTCTTTGCGACTTTGCTTATCGCCTACACGACACCGCTGGCCCCCCTCTATGACACCGATAGTTTTCTGAGCCTGCTCCCAAAGTGGAACTTTTTCGCTGCACCCCCGCTGATAATATAAACATCTCCTGCTGATCTTTTGTGTCAACCACATGCGCGCAGCCCGCACGCGCGGGGCAGGCTGACATTTCACGTGTCACGCTGCTCAATATAACAGTTTAACAATAATAAACAGTATTTATGTTAGCGTGGGAGATGTTTAAATTTATCTGAACTGTACAGTATCTATCTGGACTCGTTACATTTTTTAAACAGTGCGTAACGTGCTGTGAAAATGAAGACACCAGGTTTATTTTTTTATTTATTTATTTATTTATTCAGCAGCACAAATTTTACAACGCAAACACTGAGAATTAAACTGAACACACTATTAAAACACGTGAACCGAACTGTAACTACGTTAATGAACTGGACTCTTGCTGTGTGTTCATCTGGACCCATCAGAACCGCCGAACCGTCTGCCTGTTTGGAACGACAGCTTCTCCACCTGGCAGAAATAAATAAATAAATAAATAAAAACTCTGTTGTTGTGTGATCAAAGTAAACACAAGCAAACATTATATTAAGAACGTTGATTTACCTGCTGTAAGTCAGCTGTTTATCACGGAGTAAAGTCAGACTTCATCCTCATCGACTCGGTTCTGGTCCACAGTCAGCAACTGGTGCAGCTTGTTAGATGAAGAGGTCCCGGCCGCTTGGTGTCAAATAGTGTCGACTCTTATCCAAAATCCAGCTTTAACTTGTTGTTGTTAGCTCAGCTTTTAGCACAAAAGAAACTAGCAGACTGCCAGCAGAGTGACGCAGCACACATGCGCAGTGGGTGAAGGTTCAGCAGGACGCATGCGCAGTGGGTGTAAGCGGGGGGGCATGAGGGAGGGGGGAGATTCGAGCAGATCCATGTCAGATCCGTGTCAACGCAAAACTTTTAAACTAATTAACATGCCCAAAAGTTATGTTTCCCCCACACAGTATCCGTGTAAACAGGACCTTAATTTGATGTCTCACACCATGTTGAAATAAATATTCTTAGTTCAAAAGCTTCATTATACAGATTTGTATACTTGAACGGTATCGGACTGGGAAAGTATCGGTATCGAAAGATACTCAGTTGTTGAGTATCGGTATCGGATCGGAAGTGAAAAATGTGGATCGGTGCATCCCTAGTTTTTAGCCTGCTACGAACGACACAAAAGACTGTGAGAGACTGTTGTGTGTTTGTATTCACGGAAACGTGGCTTAACAACAACGTTCCAGACCATGCTGTTCAGCTCGAGAGGCTAACATGCTACAGAGCGGACCGAACCCTCGAGGGAGGTAAGACACGCGGAGGGGGGCTGTGTGTTTACATCAACAACGCATGGTGTCTGGATGCTGCGGTGGTCTACAAACACTGCTCACCTTTAGTGGAGTTTATGACTATTAAATGCAGACCATTCTATTTACCGAGGGAATTTACAGCTGTTATGATTGTTGCTGTATATATTCCTCCAAGCTCCAACAGCAAAGTTAGAAGTGAGGCACTGAATGAACTGTATCTGCACATCAGTGAGCAGCAAACAGCACACCCTGATGCTTTTCTCATCATGGCTGGTGATTTCAACCAAGTAGATTTAAAGAGTGTATTTCCAAAAACATACAGAAACATAAACTTTGCAACAAGAGGAAACAACACACTGGACCAAGTTTACACCACCATGAAAAATGCCTACAGAGCCCTCCCCCTCCCCCACATTGGTGCTTCTGACCATATCTGTGTTATGCTAAAGCCAGCATACAGGCCACTGGTGAAAGTCACAAAACCAGTCCGCAAGCAGATACGAGTGTGGCCAGAGGGGTCTTCAGAGGCACTCCAGGACTGTTTTGACACCACAGATTGGGGTATGTTCAAAGAAGCTGCTACCACAAACAACAACACATGTCTCCAGGAGTACTCAGACACTGTATGTTCATACATCACCAAGTGCATTGATGATGTAACCAACCTCAAGACCATCACTGTTCGGGCTAATCAGAAGCCATGGCTGACAGCAGAGGTTTACAGACTCCTGAAAGCCAGGAATGCTGCCTTCAAAGCGGGAGATCAGGTGGGCCTGAGGGCAGCCAGAAAGAACCTGGCCCGGGGCATCAGAAAGGCCAAGAAGCAGTATTCCAGGAAAATAGCTCACCGTTTCAAGGACAGCAAGGATACACGCAGTCTGTGGCAGGGAATACAGACCATCACAAACTACAAACCATCCCCCCAGACCTGTGACAGCTCAACCTCTACGCTGAATGAACTGAATGAGTTCTTTGCTCGGTTTGAGGCAAGTAACAGCACACCTGCACATAAACTCCCCCCCTCTCCTGATGGCCAGGTGCTGGCGCTGTCCTCAGACAGCGTAAGGCGATCATTTATCAAGATTAACGCCCGGAAGGCCTCTGGTCCTGACAACATACCTGGTCGTGTGCTGAAGGACTGTGCAGGGGAACTCGCAACGGTCTTCACGGACATCTTTAACATCTCACTGAGCCAGGCCATCGTCCCCACCTGTTTCAAAGCCACCACCATCATCCCTGTCCCAAAGAAGGCAACGCCCGCATGCCTCAATGACTATCGCCCAGTAGCACTCACCCCCATCCTGATGAAGTGCTTTGAACGGCTAGTCATGAAAAGCATCACATCTGTCCTCCCTGCCTCCCTGGATCCCTTCCAATTTGCATACCGACCTAATCGCTCAACCGACGATGCCATCTCCTCTGCCCTCCACACAGCTCTCACACATCTGGACACGAAGGACTCCTATGTTAGAATGCTGTTCATCGACTTCAGCTCGGCATTCAACACCATCATCCCCCAACAGCTCATCCTTAAACTGGACAGTCTGGGGCTGAACACCTCAATGTGTAACTGGCTGCTAGACTTCCTGACCGGGAGACCACAGACAGTACGGGTCGGGAGTAACACATCTAGCACCATCACATTGAACACAGGGGCCCCACAAGGATGTGTGCTGAGCCCCCTTCTATTCACCCTGCTAACACACGACTGCACACCATCATACAGCTCCAACCACTTCATCAAGTTTGCGGACGACACAACAGTGGTAGGTCTCATCAGCAACAACAATGAGACGGACTACAGGAACGAGGTGAGCCGCCTGGCCTTGTGGTGCGGACACAACAATCTCACTCTCAACGTGGAGAAGACAAAGGAGATTGTTGTGGACTTCAGGAAGAGGGATGCCCAACATGCCCCTCTGACCATCAACAGCACCGCAGTGGAGAGAGTAGACAGCACCAAGTTCCTGGGAGTGCACGTCTCAAAGGACCTGTCCTGGAGCAGGAACACTGCATCACTGGCCAAGAAGGCTCACCAGCGTCTCTACTTTCTCCGCAAGCTGAAAAGGGCTGGAGCTTCAACCCCCATCATGTGCACCTTCTACAGAGGTGCCATAGAAAGTGTCCTGACCAGCTGCATCACTGTGTGGTTTGGTGCATGTACTGCATCCTGCCGCAAGAGCCTCCAGCGCATCGTGAGAGCAGCTGAGAAGATCGTCGGCACCTCCTTGCCCTCACTGCAGGACTTACACAGCAACCGCCTCACTCGGAAAGCCCTCTGCATGGCAGGTGATCCCACACACCCACTACACAGCTGCTTCAGACTGCTGCCATCAGGGAGGAGACTGAGGAGTCTCCAGGCTCGAACCAGCAGACTGAGAGACAGCTCTGTTCATCAGGCAGTCAGGATGCTAAACACTCTGCCTGCTCTGCCTCCCCTCCCATTTGAACTGCCTTAACACAAAAAACTTTCTCACACATTACCACACAACACAAAGATTTTAACACTGGACTCTGTGTCATCAAACGGGTTATTCACTAAACTCTCGGTCATGTGCTCATTCAGTTTGCACTACTTCTCATATTTGCACTAATGTTTGTATTACATTACTGCCTATAGTCATACTACTGTTTACATTCACTGTTTACATTTATTAATACTGTTTACATTTATTACTACTGTTTACATTTATTACTACTGTTTACATTTACACTACTTTTATATCTACACTACTGCTGATACATATACAGTATTCTCTGACTAGCCTTATTTAAGGATGCCCAATGTGCCTTATGTGCCTTACTGCATATGCCACTTTGCCTCTATACCAACATCAACTACCTCATACATATACTGTGTACATTAACTCATATGCTGCTTTGCCACTCTTTGCAAATGTCAATGCTAGAACCTTCAGTTTATTTTATAGATATACTTTTTATACTACTATGCAAAAACTCAGGACAGTATTACACTTTTATTATTTCATTTTATGCTTATGTTCATTAAATGTTTAGTGTTTTAGTGTTTAAATGGTTACTGTTGCACCGAGGGACTGAGAGAAACGCAATTTCAATCCTGTGTATGTCCTGTACATATTGCAGTTCTGACAATAAAGTTGACTTTGACTTTGACTTTTGAAACTGGAGTACCCAGAGAAAGCCCACGCATGCACGAGAGAGAACATGCAAACTCCACCCAGAAAGGCTCCCGGCTGGGATTTGAACCAGTGACCTTCTCGCTGAGAGGCGACAGCTCTACAAACTGAGCCACCGTGCCACCCTTTAAAGAAACTTTAATCTAAAACGTCAAAATTCCTCATGACCTCTTCAAACAAGAGTACCACATATAGCACATACCTGTCAGCTACCTTTGATTGGAATAGTGAATGTTTAGTTTTTGAGCATGGTGTTTTTCTGGACTGGAATTGAACAGGGAATGCAAGTAAACCTTAATGTTTTTGGTGCAAGCTATTCAAGTGGGCAGGAGTTACATTGTGTAGCATATACTGTATGAGTGAATAGAGGAAGAAGGGACACTTGCTCCTCACTCTACTACACTTATTTGTTATGCACTCATTAAACCAGGGCAGGTCAGTTTACTGACCAGCAACTTAAATCATGTATTCACCTTATAATAATCGGAACTCTGTCTCTGAAATACTGTAGTCTGTTCATTTTTGGGATCTATAACATAATAAATGAATTTTCATCCAAATGAGGAGACTAAATTGAGTTTGCCCTCTAAATTTTATTACAAAAATAATTCATCAAAAGAAGAATCATCAACAATAATCAAAACTGAACAACACAAATGATAAAAGACAATAAATTAGAGAGTAACTGCATGAAAGAGGAATGGAGTTTTTTTGTTTTTTTTGTTCTTGACCGAGGCGAAGCAAAATGACGGATTCTGGAGAGCAGAGGGAGCAACTGTATCCACCACCAGGTGCAATGGTGAAGCCAGACCACCCCCTGGCCACTCAACTAGGCCATCAAAGATTAATCTGTAGCCTTCCCAACAACCACCTCAATTATTCGAGAAAACTATAGTTTTAAGCAATATAAAAAATAGAAAGTATAGTTTCTTTAAATTATTGGGGTGGCTGGTTTAAATATATTCTGCAGGGGCATCTTGGATTTTGACTTTACCACATTTCCTATACAGTAGTGAACTTTCTCACACCTAGATGCAGCACAAACCAAAAGGGAAGTTGGTAACTCACTTATTTTTCAAGGCATACAGCTCACAAGATGAAGCATTCTAAGAGTCCCCTCGTCAAGATCAAGATGGCCGCGCACAGCCAAGCAGCAGTTAACCAACCAGGAAAATAATTGTAAAAACACTTTAATGGGAAATTTGACACTTTATCTGTGCTGCTGATAATCCATGCTGCTGATTTCTTATTCATAAGCTGCTTTATTCATACCCACTCACAACAGACTCATGTTCAGTCTGATGTTTAATACACCATACATATGAAATACTATTATACAGTATTATATAATATTATAATATTATATTATAATATATTATATTATATTATAATATTATATTATTATAATATATTATATGTAATATAATATTATTATAATATTATATTATGTTATACTATAATATAATATTATATTATAAATTATAATATAATATAATATTATAATATTATATCATATTTTAATATAAATTATAATATAATATAATATTATTATAGTATATTACAATATAATATAATAGTACCCAGATGCATGCTCAATAATCCAGGTAGAAAAATCTAAAAAGGCTAAATCTGGTATATATATATATTGGAAATGGGATAAACTGCACATGGAAATATTTTACAATTATTAGAAAACAAAATATTGTGGTGGCATTTTTAGGTGCACCACACAACCAATCAAATTATTTGCTTTTTCAAATGGTCAAACTCCATGAAATGTTATTTGTGTAATTCCTGAGTGAATTGTGTATTAATCAAGTGAGTTACTTGGTTATATAACCGATCTCTCGTGCAGATGAACTAATTGTTTTATTGAGACTGACCTTATTGTTTTTTATATATATATATGTTACTACTATGTAATTCCTGTAAGCCGAATAATGTTTACATCACATCACAACGTCAAAATATGGATGAAATTATGTCATTGTTGAGGTTAAACTCCAACGTTACTGTAGTATTAGGCTACTTATACATGAAGCTAAAATGACCTGACACCATATCCTTCACCTAACAAGTGGAGTTTGCTTGCCCCTAGTGAGTTACCACAAACTCAATAACCCAGTACAGGATTTGTCCCATGACCTATTAAAGACCCACCAGAAGTAAAATGGTAAATGGACTGTACTTATATAGCGCCTTTCTATATTATTTCAAGATCCTCAAAGTGCTTTACTCTACAATCTGTGCCCTCATTTACCCATTCAAACAGCACTAGATCTCTACAAAGCTAATTGAACAAATAATTCTAAAGAGACTAATCAGTGCTTTAGAGCACATTCATACACTGATGGGACATACATCAGAGGCTATGAGGGGTTCAGTGTCTTGCCCATGGACACTTCAGCATGTAACTGCGGGTGGAATCGAACCCCCAACTCTGGCATTGGAGGACGACTGCTCTAACCACTCAGCCACAGCCGCCCCACCTCCGAGGTCACACAAAACTGAAGTGTTCACTTTTCCAGTTTGTTGTTAAATAGTCTTTGAGGTGTAGAGGTTTGTGGTCCGTTACCACAGTTACCCCGGCTTTACACATCCTGCGTTCCATCTCCGCTCCGCTCCGGTCCGACATCCGCAGCAAATACGCACCCATTATAATCAATGAGATAAAGTACACTGGCTCCGCACGGCGGCGGCGAGCTGCGGCGAGCGGACGGCACTCCGTCAAAATTAGAAATTTTTCTATTTCTGCCGGACACCGGAGCTGCTCCGCAGTCAACTTTTGAAGATTACGTCGCACCAACAGGAAAAGGAACGAGCACAACATCCGTATTTACAAAATAAAATCACCACGGGCGGACTAATCCTAGCTCTATACGGATTTATTTGTACAAAAATGCTGTCAAACTATCATTTATGACTATTCTATGACTAAACTATTATATTTATGACTATGACTACACCTACAAACGCAATACAATAAATAAATAAATAAATAAGTATTTTATTCTGAAATGTAAACATCACTTCCTGTTGCTCAAACCATGTAGCTCATTTACGAGAGAAGATCGAGGCAGCAGTCTCTCTACTGTTCTCCTCCTTCTTCCACCGAATGAATTGTTTTGTTCTGACTTCATTATTTATCACTTGATTTATCGCGCCATCTCGAAATTCCCGCGCATGCGTCTCGGAGCGGCGCATCCAGCCGGACCTGAGCGCAGCGGAGGCAGTGGAAATTGGAGTCGCTCAGCTGCGACCTGCGGACCGGAGCGGAAGCGCACCGCATGCTGTGTAAAGCCGGGGTAACTTTCCACATCTGTAGGTTGTGTATTCTCAATGCTGTTTATGCTTTTGTCATGTGAAACATGTATGTGTGATACTTCATTAAATAATTATCCTTATGTGTGTGAGCCATCTTTTTTTTCCTTCAACCTTTATTTAATAGACAGGTTAATCACATTGAGCCTCGGGGACTCATTTACATCTTATTCTGTGTCATTTGATCTAAATGGTACAGTAATGCTTTGGTATCACTGTTTGTTGAATGAAGTACAGTAACAGCTGACTAGACGCTCATCACGCTCCTCCCCCTCGTCTGTAAGGAACCTTATGGTGTTTTCTTTTATGCAAGACTGTTCTTTATAGTAGCAGTCTGAGTTTGGTTCAAACACTAGGACAAGACTAGGATCAGAACCAAGGCAGAGCAAGCATTGGGAGTTTTGTGTACTTGTAATGCAATGACTTTTTTTCAAACCTTTAGTTTAATTTTCTATTTTTTATAAAACACAAGAAAAAAAAACAGGCAACCTCCACTCTAAAAAAAGGGCCAAGAAAATGATCTGCCCAAAAAATAACCCAACCTTGCTAATATAGAGAACCAAAGCAAAAAAGGGAGAGAGGGAACCTCCAGAATAAAAAATAAAAAAACCAGACAAATACCAACTATAAACCAGAAAGAAAAGGATAGAAAGTAAATAAGTAATAATAATACTGTAATGTAAACTACTCTGGTACAGAGGAAAAGTTGATTTGTTTAGCCAACAGTTGCAATGGTTGCCAAACGTGTAAATTGTTCAGAAGAGCCATGCAGCGACATACTGATTTTCTCAAATTTAAGGAAGTAAAGAATATCCCTGAGCCAGTGCAAAAAAGAGGGGGGATGAGGTACTTTACATTTTGAGTAGTATCACTCTCAGAAGAATAATGGTCATAAAAGCAGCTAGAGAATAGGCTCTTTGCATGTACAGTACGGCACTGACGTCACATCCGCCTGACCGAAATGCGGCTCGCTAGCTTCCGCTTTGAGGAACTATGACAGCTAGGAAAGATAAACTCGTGTTTCACTGAAACACGAGTCTGAAACAGTTTCAGAAGCAAGTTAAACATTATCACGAACACTGTTGTGTCCCTAAGTGCACGGCATCTTCAAAGTATAATGGTCTTTTAAGTTTCCACTGATTTTTCTTTTTTTGGGGGGGGGGTTCTTTTAAGCTTCCAAGGATGATCCTCCAGACACAGAAAATTGCACGCCTGCGAGTTCACATTGAGTGTGCAATCTGAAGGGATTGCATATGTACACATATATATGTGTATATACACATAATATTGTTGATAGCGGGATATCAGCAAATGATATGAAATTTGGATTTGGGAATTACTTCATTAACTGGTTAAAAATATATAGTTTACCAACAGCGTGCGTCAGGACAAATGATCAAATATCTTCAAGCTTCTGTTTACAGAGGGGCACCAGGCAAGGTTGCCCACTTTCACCAGGATTATTTGCTATTTTTATTGAACCTTTAGCTGCAGCAATAAGGCAAAGTGCTGATATTAAAGGCATAAAGGGTAGAAACATAGAACATGAAATTAGTCTTTATGCTGACGATGTTTTGCTTTTTCTTGAGAACTCAGGAAACTCAATATCTAATGTTATCAAATTAATAAACTCGTTCTCAAAAGTTTCTGATTATTCTATAAATTGAACAAAATCTACAGTTCTTCCAATAAATTGCGTATTTAATAATTCTCTTAATGAAAGACTACAATCAGGTAACATTACATATTTAGGTGTTAATATCTCTCCTAAATTGGAAGATTTAATAAAATTGAATCATATCCCACTATTAAAGAAAATTGAAGACGATCTTACTAGATTGAGATCTCTACCCATATCACGGCCGTGGCGTAGTGGTAAGGGGAGTCGTCTCCCAATCGGAAAGTTGGCGGTTCGACTCCCGGGACCCACACCATGTGTCGTTGTGTCCTTGGGCAAGACACTTAACCCTGAGTTGCTTCCGGTAGGACTGGATAGCACCTTGCATGGTAGTCTGCCGCCACCGGTTTATGAATGTGTATAGCATTCAATATATATGTGTAGCACTTTGAGATTTTCAGTAATGAAAAGTGCGTTATAAATTGAATTAATTATTATTACTTATGGGAAGAGTTGCCTCAATAAAAATGATGGTGCTGCCGAGAATAAATTATTTATTCTCAATGGGCCTCATGCAAGAACCGTTCGTACGCACAGATTTGTTCTTAAAGTGTGCGTACGAGTGATTTAGGATCATTTGTGGCATTCAACAATGTTTTCGTATCCTAAGATTTTTTTCAGATACAAACAAAATTTACGTGTGGTCCAGACCTGTCGTATATTTTACGAGCAGCCAGTCTGCTGTTATCCAGACAGAATTTCTTCACTAATAACTTTATATTTCGTTATTCAGAAAATATTTTGAGTCCAAAGAAATCACGCACCATAATTATTTTTGACAATAGGTTATTCTGTTTGAATTAGAATTATAATTTTAAATGTAATAATGACTAACGGATTAAAATATTTAAATTAAAATCAATTTGTTATCAATGCCGTTTTCTAACACTACAATATTAATATGAAGATCTCAAACTAAAACCAACTTAAATTATGAATTAATTTGAGTTTAATTTGTCTCGGTAACGCAGACTTTACCTTGACCTCCTCCTATTGCAGTTGTAATGACGCCAACACAGCAGACGGAGTCCAGCCAAACGGGGTTTATTCAGAAACAGGGAAGAGCTGCTATTACCGAGGCTGCAGCTCACGCCTCAAAATAAACGCGGTACACACGCGAGCGAACACACTGCTAGCTGCCTGCTAACAACAACATACTCTCTGGCTCTTCTTCGTCTCTTTTTTTCCGGTCCCTCCTCCCTGCTCCTACCTCTCTCCTGCCCCCACGACCAGTCCAACACATGAGGGCGGGGGACAACAGAATCACAACAGCTCAACAGAACACAGTACAACTGAACAAATACACAGAAATACTTGGACCCAAAGCAGGACCAAACACAGGGTCGTTACACTACCCCCCCACTACTGAGTCCCTCGCCCACGAGGGGACAAACAAAGTCATCAAACCGTCTTGGAGCCCTCCTCGTCCGCTGCGGGCGAGCTCCCAGCGGCGCTACAGGCTCTGGGGCTGGGGCATCATTCGATGTCTGTGATAAGGCTTCTGGGGAGGTTAGCGGACGCACCAGAGACCCTGACCATTGGCCTTCTGGGGACTGAGGTGCAGACCTGCCTTGATAGGGGGCCAACCTGTCCCTGTGCAGAGCTACTCTTCTCCTGTTCTGGGGCATCTGCACTCTGTAGACCACCTCCCCCAGGCGCTCCAACACTCTGCAGGGACCCACCCACTGACTGTCCAGCTTCGGTCACCGTCCCTTCTTCCTACGAGGGTTGTACACCCAGACCAGCTCCCCTGGAGTGAAGTGTCGGCCCTTAGCCCTTACATCATAGTTCCGTTTCTGGCGCATGCTTGCTTGCTCCTGTTGCCTCCGGGCAAACGCACGAGCCGTCTCTAACCTGTCCTGAAGTTTCCGGGCTTACTCGGGACCCGCTGGAACATCAGATGCATCCGGCGGGCGCCCGAAGGACAGTTCGGCTGGTGTGCGCAGCTCCCTCCCCAACATGAGGAGCGATGGGGTGCATGCCGTGGAGTCCTGTACAGCTGAGCGGCATGCCATTAGCACCAGTGGCAGGTGCTCGTCCCAGTCCCGCTGATGCTCTGCTGTGAGGATGGCCAGCTGCTGTCCCAGGGTGCGGTGGAGCCTTTCCACTAGGCCGTCGCTCTGGGGATGTAATGGTGTTGTTCTTGTTTTGTGGATGCCAAGGCGGCTGCACATGGCAGAAAACACCCGTGACTCAAAATTTCTCCCCTGGTCACTATGAATACTGTCTGGTACCCCAAACCTGCTAATCAGGCCCCCAACCAAAGCATCTGCCACAGTCTCTGCTTCCTGATCAGGGATGGCGTACGCCTCCGGCCATTTTGTAAAATAGTCTATAGCCGACAGGACATAACAGTTTCCCCTGTCTGAGCGTGGTAGGGGGCCCATGATGTCCACGGCCACTCGTTCCATCGGGGCTCCTACAACAAACTGTTGTAGGCGGGCGTGAGACTGACCCGTCGGCCCCTTCCGTGCCGTGCAGAGGTCACAGCAGCAGCAGAAATCCTCCACATCCCTCCTACACTGGCCCCAATAAAACCCCTGTCGGAGGCGACGGAGAGTTTTTGTGACATCAAAATGTCCAGACCCAGACGTTCCATGCACGCCCTGTAGGACTACGTCTTTCAGGTCTTTTGGGACTACAGTCTGCCCCTGCTCCTCACCTGTGGAAGGGTTCTTCCATGACCTCTGCAGTACTCCATCTTCCTGTCGCAGAGCCTCAAACTTGGACCACAACCCTTTAGTTGCCAGCGAGAGTCCAGCAACCTCCTCCCACGGCGGCTTCAGTTGCCTCTCCACCCATTGCAACACAGGTTGGATGTCGGGGTCTTGTTCCTGATGGTGCCTCCAGCTGTCTGTGCCAACTACCTGCAGCTCTCTGCAGATCGCCAAGTCACTCTGACCTGATCCTCGACGGTTCCGATGCAGCTGTTCCTCCTCCAACCTCTCCCTCCGGTCACAGTAACTGCACCCCTCTGCAGCGCAAGGCCGGCGGGAGAGGGCATCGGCATTGGCGTGCTTGGCTCCGGTCCCATGAATGACAGAGAAGTTGTAGGATTGCAGCTCCTCCAGCCACCGGGCCACCTGACCCTCAGGTTCTTTAAAAGACATCAGCCACTGGAGGGCCGAGTGATCAGTCCTGATCGTGAATGACAAGCCACACAGGTAGTACTTAAAATGGCGTAGAGAAAGCACCACCGCCAGCAGCTCCCGTCTTGTCACACAGTAGTGCCTCTCAGCTTTGTTAAAGGCCCTGCTGAAATACCCCACCACTCTCTCACCCTCCTTCCCCAGCTGGGACAGGACCCCCCCAACACCCACGCCACTTGCATCTGTGTCGAGGATGAAGGGGAGGGAAGGGTCTGCAGGAGCAAGGACTGGGGACTCAGTCAGAGCTTGCCGCAGGCGGTCAAACGCTCCCTGGCACTGTTCAGTCCACACATAGTCTCTGTTCTTCTGGAGTAGTTGGAAAAGGGGGGCTGCTATACTTGCGAACCCCCGCACAAACCTCCTGTAATAAGAAGCCAGTCCCAGGAAGCTTTTAATATCTCTCTGAGTCGTGGGGGTTGGCCACTCTGCCACCATCTTTACTTTGTCCTCCACTGTGCCGATCCCCTCTCTGCCGACTCGGTGGCCCAGAAACGACACCTCTTGTTGCATAAAGTGACACTTATCTGGGTGGAGTCTCAGGCCCGCTGCTCTAATTCTCTCCAGTACTCTACAGAGTGAGTCCATAGCCATTGCAAAAGAGGCGCCATGGACCAGTATATCATCCAGATACACCAGACACTCCTGGCGAGGAATGTCAGCCAGCGTCTGGTCCATCAGCCTGGAAAAAGTGGCAGGTGCATTGCACAGTCCAAACGGGAGCACCTTAAACTGCCAGAGTCCCCGCCCCGTACAAAAAGCAGTCTTAGGTCTGGCACTTGTTGCTAGGGGGACCTGGTAATAACCGCTCCGAAGGTCCAGAGACGAGAACCAGTTGGAGCCGGACACCAGGTCTAGTGACTCGTCGACCCTAGGCAGTGGATATGAGTCTTTCTCAGTCACCCCGTTCAGTGGTCTGTAATCAACACACAAACGCCACTCTCCATTCTTTTTGGGCACCATGACAACAGCAGATGCCCAGGGGCTGTTTGAAGGCTCGATAACATCAGCCTGCAGCATGTCTGACACTGCCCTGTCACATGCTTCCTGACGGGCCAGGGGAAGCCTGCGGGGACGACATTTTATTGGGCGTGCACCTCCCGTCAGGATGTCATGTTCCACCAAACGAGTCTGCCCCACCTGGTCTTCACTTAGGGCAAAAATGTCCTTAAAGTCCATGAGCAGCTGCAACAGTTGTTCCTGCTGTTGAGTGTCTAAACCCCTACAGTTTTCCGCCCAGATCTTCCGCACCAAGGTCTCCGCAGCGTCTTAGTCTCCTGAGGCACCCACACTGGGTGCATAGGGCTTGCAGGTGCGGGAGCCATGGTGGCAGCAATCTGGCTGGGCTGAGGTGGGATGTGCTCGACAGCTGCAATCTGTGGTTCTGTGTAGCAGGCCACAGGACCTGTGGGGGTGTGTTCAGGAGCTGCGGGCAACAGTGGAATGAGAGGGCCCTCCTTGAAGCTCCATGTCCCCACACCCAAATCCAACTGGCACCCCGCA
>JBBPBX010070773.1:0-18499 GCA_038048925.1 Garcialebias charrua | reverse complement strand
TTCTCTCCTGTTTCTTTCTGTTCTTCTCCTTTCTCCAATTTTCCTTTGGATTTTATAAAACCACTGGCCTTTCCTTTCTTCCATAATTTTTGCCACCTTTCTTTCATTTTTTTTTAAATTATAGCCTTTATTTCTGTTATAGATGCTCCCGGTAGGTCTGGATGGCGCTTTGCAAGGCAGGCTACCACTACCGGTGTATGAATGTCTGAATGAATGGGTGGATGGCTGGTATTGTAAAGCGCTTTGGGGCTCCTCACAGGGAGCTGGAAAGCGCTATATAAATAAGCTCCATTTACCATTTATACTAAACCTAACATTAATATCTACCATGTTCCGACTAGTGCTCTCCTTAGCCATCCTGTCTGTCTTCTCATTCCCCATAACCCCGTGATGTGCTGGAACCCATATAAAATTTACTGTAATCCCCATCATGTTGCTCCTATGGGAGTGTTTGTTGTATTTCAGTTAATATATCTGGTCTGCTATCTGACTGGTTGTGTTGCAAACTGGAGAATGATGAACTAGAATCTGAGCAAATGGCTGATTTGAATGGTTTTACCTCTTTTAACCACTGAACTGCTAAAAGTAAAGCGAGCATTTCTCCTATATAAACCGATACTCCATCACTAACCCTTTTTCCTACTTTAATATGAAACTGTGGCACAATGAATGCTATCCCTATTATATTAGCTGTATTTTTAGATGTGTATATATGTACATAATTATAATATTGGTTAATGTATTCCTGTACTGTATGTTTATTCACAGTAAAAATAATAATGAAAAATCCACTATTGCATCAGGAAGTACCCAAGGTGGTTATTATGGGTAATGGAACTTTCTGACATATATCTACTGTAGTTTATCTAAATGGATTTAATTAACTTTGGCTTTTATTATCCACCCAAAGCTTTTTATTTTTTCCTTTTCTTTTTCCCATCCTGATTTAAGCACCTCTAATGTTGGATGATCATTTCTTTGTCCTTGAAGATTTAACCAGTAGTTCAAAGATAGTTGTTCCCGTCTAAATTTAAGAGGCATTTCTCCCATTTCAACCTGCAATGCTGCTGTTGAAGATGTTTTAAAAGCACCTTTGCATTATTCTTACTGCCTCCATCCATCTTCTTCCGCTTATCCGGGGTCGGGTCGCGGGGGTAGCAGCCTAAGTAGGGAGGCCCAGACTTCCCTCTCCCCAGCCACTTGGAGCAGTTCCTCCGGGGGAATCCCAAGGCGTTCCCAGGCCAGCCGAGAAACATAGTCCCTCCAGCGTGTCCTGGGTCTTCCTCTGGGTCTCCTCCCGGTGGGACATGCCCGGAACACCTCACCAGGGAGGCGTCCAGGAGGCATCCTAACCAGATGCCCGAGCCACCTCAACTGGCTCCTCTCGATGTGGAGAAGCAGCGGCTCTACTCCGAGTCCCTCCCGGATGACTGAGCTTCTCACCCTATCTCTAAGGGAGAGTCCAGCCACCCTGCGGAGAAAACTCATTTCAGCCGCTTGTATCCGAGATCTTGTTCTTTCGGTCATAACCCAAAGCTCATGACCATAGATGAGGGTGGGAACGTAGATCGATCGGTAAATTGAGAGCTTTGCCTTTTGACTCAGCTCTCTCTTCACCACGACAGACCGGTACAGCGCCCGCTTCACTGCGGACGCTGCACCTATCCGCCTATCGATCTCACGCTCCAGTTTTCCCTCATTCGTGAACAAGATCCCGAGATACTTAAACTCCTCCACTTGGGGCAGGACCTCCTCCCCGACCCGGAGAGGGCATGCTACCCTTTTCCGGCTCAAGACCATGGCCTCGGATTTGGAGGAACTGATCCTCATCCCGGCCGCATCACACTCGGCTGCAAACCGCTCCAGTGAAAGTTGTAAATCACGAACTGATGAAGCCAGTAGGACCACATCATCTGCAAAAAACAGAGAAGCGATTCTAAGGTCACCAAAACGGATCCTCTCAACACCTTGGCTGCGCCTAGAAATTCTGTCCATAAAAGTTATGAACAGAATCGGTGACAAAGGGCAACCTTGGCGGAGTCCAACTCTCACCGGAAACGAGCCTGACTTACTGCCGGCAATGCGGACCAAGCTCTGACACCGGTCGTACAGGGACCTAACAGCCCTTATCAAAGGGCCTGGTACCCCATACTCCCGGAGTACCCCCCACAGAACCCCCCGAGGGACGCGGTCGAATGCCTTCTCCAAGTCCACAAAACACATGTAAACTGGTTGGGCAAACTCCCACGCACCCTCCAGGACCCTGCTGAGGGTGTAGAGCTGGTCCAGTGTTCCACGACCAGGACGAAAACCACACTGCTCCTCCTGAATCCGAGGTTCGACTATCCGACGGACCCTCCTCTCCAGAACCCCTGAATAGACCTTACCAGGGAGGCTTAAGAGTGTGATCCCCCTATAGTTGGAACACACCCTACGGTCCCCCTTTTTAAATAGGGGAACCACCACCCCAGTCTGCCAATCCAAGGGAACTGCCCCCGATGTCCACGCGATATTGCAGAGTCGCGTAAGCCAACACAACCCTACAACAACACAACCTTACTGCCTGATATTGGATATTATTTGACTTATTGAGGTTTGTATCTGCTGCTGAATTGTAACATATGCACCCATAGACTATGACTGTCCTAACTAATCCAGTATAAATGTCTGTCAATGAACTTCTATCAGCTCCCCACTCAGTTCCAGCTAAACACCTCATTATATTTATCACTTTCCTACATTTATCTGTTATTTTCTTAATGTGTGTGCTCCATGTCATTCTTTCATCAAACCACAACCCAAGAAATGTAAATTCTTTAACTCTTTCCAACTCCTGCCCATATAATTTTAGCTTGATTTTCTCATCAACTCGTTTCCTTTAAAAAAAAAAACATTATTTTTGTTTTATTTACAGAAAACTCAACTCCCCATTTGTATATGACCATTTTTTTTACAACTGAAATTGCTCCCTGAAGCTTCTTTATGATAAATGCTAGATTTTTTCCACTTTTCCGCATTGCCCCATCATCAGCAAAAAGTGAACATCCCATTCCACCCTCTACTTCCTTTAACATATCATTAATTATCACAGAAAATAATAACGGACTTATTATACTATCCTGTGGTTGTAAGGATTGGCTCCATCCCCTCCTTACCTCCTGTGTCTGTTCCTCTGTTGGTCTGTCAGCTCAGCGTCTCAGGTGTTTGTGTTCATCGTTACTTAAGCCATGTATATTAGTCAGCGTTCATGTGTGTCTCATTGTCGGGTCATTGTCCCTGGTTCCCTGGTGTGTCGTACCCCAGCTCCTTGGTCTCATGAGTACATCTCGTTTACATGTTTAGTGTTAGTACTCAGCCACAGTTAGAGCGTCCGTATTGTTTTGTAACTGCCACGTCAGTTGTTTTGTTTTCCTCTTATTAAAGTATTTTGATTTTACTCTTGCCTCTGAAGTCTGCCTGTCTGCACCACGGGACTCATCCCTTACCTCGCACCATACAGTGACAGAAATGACCCGACCATTTTGAGTCCCGCAGACAAGTAATCTAGACTTACCCAGAGGCTAAAGATGTCTGCTAGGAGGGAAGCTGCAGTCATCCGAGTTGGCGGGTTTCGAACTGAACCCGCTTGGAGCAGCCATAGATCCGAGCCGGAACAGCTTCCGTCTCCAATGCTGGTCGCAGAGCGAGAGGGGAAGCGTTAGGGCGGCCGCTCCGACCAGTTCACTTCCTTCCCTCCTGCACGAGCCATCTCGCTGTGGGATGTGTCCGACGAGTCGGATTCGGATCCGGAAGGACTCCTGCCGTTTCCAGCTCCAGAGACACGAGGCCGCCGAGGGAGGCGGCGACCGGCAAAGACACGCACTTCCGGGTTTCAGCCTGCTTTCCCCCGTAATTCTCCTACGCTGTCAGAAGAGCCGGGCGGTATTTCAAAGGGGGAGGGGTCCCATGCTCCGTGACGTCTCCGGGGAGACGTGCTTTGATGGGGGGGTATGTGGCTCCTCACACCACGTCTGCAGGAGTCACGGAGACTCCTGCACGCCACACAGCTGAGAGGAAGCGTCCTCACAAGACTCCTTCACAAAAGGAGGAGCAGCCTGATCACACATCGACCACAGGGGTCGCTACACCTGCAGGACTCACGTAGGAAGAGCTTGTAGGACACACTGAAGGGTAGACAGATCCTACCTCGACCACAGGGGTCGCTGTGGGACAGAGATCTGAGGAGGCCACTTACATTTTCCAGCAGATAAAAAGATGGTTTTATGCTGCTGTCAATAAACCGGACCCTCATTATAAATATAAGTCGTACTCTATTATTGTAGACATTATTGTTAACAGTCCTTGTTCTATACTTGAATCAGGTTTCATCCAGATCTTGACTTTGGCTAAAATGGTACAGGAGGAGAATAAAGCTAAGATGGAGGGTGCTGTCCTACCTGTGGCACCAGAGGGTGCTGTCCTGCCTGTGGCACCAGAGGGTGCTGTCCTGCCTGTGGCACCAGAGGGTGCTACGTCCACATCGCCTACAGAGTGTTCTGCCTCCCCATCGTCCACAGAGGACGTTGCGTCTCCAGCACCACCTACAGAGGGCGCTGCATCTCCAGTATCGCCTACAGAGGGCGCTGCGTCTCCAGCATCGCCTACAGAGGGCGCTGCGTCACCAGCATTGCCTATAGAGGGTCCTGCCTCCGCATCGTCCACAGAAGATGCTACGTCTCCAGCACCACCTACAGAGGGCGCTACGTCTCCAGTATCGCCTACAGAGGGTGATGCGTCTCCAGCATCGCCTACAGAGGGCGTTACATCACCAGCATCGCCTACAGAGGGTCCTGCCTCCGTATCGTCCACAAAGGACGCTACGCCACCAGCATCGCTTACGGAGGGTCCACTCACCGTTGACACCTCCACGTCGATGGGGGGTCCATTCACCGCTGACGTCTCCACGTCGATGGGGGGAGGTCCACTCACCGCTGACGCCTCCACGTCGATGGAGGGTCCTCTCATCGCTGACGTTTCCACGTCGATGGAGGGACTACTCACCGCTGACGCCTCCACTTCGATGGAGGGTCCTCTCACTGCTGACGCCTCCACATCGATGGAGGGTCTACTCGTAACATTTGAGGTCTGCACGACTCACGTTTCCTGTCCAGAGGGGTCTCAGGAGAAAGCCCCTCACTGTCCAGAGGGGTCTCAGGAGAGAGCCCCTCATGTTACCTGTTCTAGATGGGCCCTAGAGGGTGCCACCCACATCTACTGCTGTCCAGAGTTCCCGCAGCCAGAGGGCGCTGCCCTACCTCCGGCTGAGGTCTGCACGACTCACGTTTCCTGTCCAGAGGGGTCTCAGGAGAGAGCCCCTCACGTTACCTGTTCTGGGTGGGCCCTGGAGGGTGCCACCCACATCTACTGCTTTCCAGAGTTCTCACAGCCAGAAGGCGCTGCCCTGCCTCCGGCTCCAGAGGACACAACCTACCTGAAACTCTCGTTCCGGTCTTGTTTCCGTCTGAAGGGCCTGATGGACGACCTCTCAACCGCCTGCCTGACCGGCCCCGGCTTGATGGATGGTGTCCAGGCCTCCCGTCTGATCCTGTCTTGTTTCTGTCTGAAGGGCCTGATGGACGACCTCTCAACTGCCTGCCTGACCGGCCCCAGCTTGATGGATGGTGTCCAGGCCTCCTGTCTGATCCTGTCTTGTTTTCGTCTGAAGGGCCTGATGGACGACCTCTCAACCGCCTGCCTGACTGGCCCGGCTTGATGGATGGTGTCTTGGCCTCCCGTCTGATCTGTTCTCGTCTGACGTCTCAACGCCCAAAGACGTCTCGTCTGACGTCTCAATGCCCAAAGAAGTCTTGTCTGACGTCTCAACACCCGAAGACGTCTCGTCTGACGTCTCAACGCCCAAGGACGTCTCGTCTGACGTCTCAACACCCAAAGACATCTCGTCCGATGTCATAACGCCCGAAGACGTCTCATTTGTCGTCTCTACGCTGATGTTGCCTGATGTCTCGACTTCTCAACGCCGTTGTTGCCTGATGTCTCGCTCGACGTCTCAACGTCGCTCGACGTCTCCATGCCGCTCGACGTCTCAACGCCGCTCGACATCTCAACGCCGCTCGACGTCTCGTCTGACGTCTCGTGGCTTGGCGACACTGCGCCGCAGGATGGGGCTCCTGTTCTGGGTGGACCCTGGAGGTTCCCACCCTCGTATTCGACTGTCCTAAGGCTTCGTCACCAGCGGAAGCTCCTGCTCGATGGACGGCCCCTGGGTCGCCCGCCTGATGTGTCTCTGCAGGATGGACGGCCTCCCGGTTGTCCGCCAGACGGGGTCCTGCGCGATGGACGGTCTCCTGGTCGCTCACCTGAGGGGTCCTTGCCCGAGGTCGACGTCTTGGCCTCGATGTTTGGGCGCTCGTTAGTTTTCTAGTTTTGCTTTTGTGTTTAGATTTTGTCCCAGGCCCTGTTCCTGTCGGTTTTTGGTTTGTTGTCCTTGTGTTTTGTCCCCTGTCCTTGTGTTTTCTCGTGCCCGCCGTCCCTGCGGTTCCTCCCTCTGCCCGCCCTGTTTTTTGGGGGGTGTTCTTTGGGGACGCCGGGGGGCGTCTTTGAGGGGGGGGGTACTGTAAGGATTGGCTCCATCCCCTCCTTACATCCTGTGTCTGTTCCTCTGTTGGTCTGTCAGCTCAGCGTCTCAGGTGTTTGTGTTCATCGTTAATTAAGCCGTGTATATTAGTCAGCGTTCATGTGTGTCTCATTGTCGGGTCATTGTCCCTGTTTCCCTGGTGTGTCGTACCCCAGCTCCTTGGTCTCGTGAGTACATCTCGTTTACATGTTTAGTGTTACCGTAGTACTCAGCCACAGTTAGAGCGTCCGTATTGTTTTGTAACTGCCACGTCAGTTGTTTTGTTTTCCTCTTATTAAAGTATTTTGATTTTACTCTTGCCTCTGAAGTCTGCCTGTCTGAACCACGGGACTCATCCCTCACCTTGCACCATACCGTGACAGAGGTGTCCCATTTTCTACATTCCAACTCTCAGAATAATCTTTCCCTAACCTCACTTGTATTTGTCTTCCTTCTAAGAGAGTCTTAATCCATCTAAACATACAACCATTTATACCCATTCTTCTAATTTTGATTAATAATCCTTCCTTCCACATCATGTGTCTATATCAAAAAATACTGTCACAACACTCTTTATTCACTTGAGCCTTTCTAATTTCATGTTCTAAACATAAAACTGGCTCTATTGCACTTCTCCCTCTCCTGAAACCACTCTGATACTTTGATAAAAGTCCTTTATATTCTATGTAATATATTAATCTTTCGTTTATAATTTTCACCATTATTTTACATATATTGGATGTTAGTGCTATAGGTCTATAATTTCCTGGTTTTGATGCAACTTTCCCTGGTTTACTAATTGGAATAAGCACTGCTTCCTTCCAACTTTTTGGAATTCCCCTTTCCTCGGTTATATAATTCTAATAAAATATTTTTAGATGATCTACTTAAATTACTTACCATCGCATAGCAGACCTGATCTTTTCCTGGAGCTGACAATTTATATTTTTTAAGTGCCCTGTTCAGCTCTGTTATTGTAAACAGCATATTCAAGGAATCATTTGTGTCTTCTATTTGCTCCTTGTTTTCTAAAATTGTCTTTTCTCTTCCTTTTTTCCCTTCTTCACTAATATTTTCAGAACTATGAATTTTAACTAAAGTATTTACCAACATTTCTGCCTTTTCTCTGTCTTTCACTGCTGTTAATTCTCCATCATTTAGTATTGGGTATCCACTCACTCTTTTAATCCCATTCATCCTTTTAATCATTGTCCATACCTTAGAAAAGTATGTCTCCCTCCCTACTGAATTACAAAAACTCCTCCAATAATCTATATTTGCAGTTTTAATAGTTCTTCTAACATTTGCTTGCAATTTCTTGTATTCATTCAGATTCTTAAAGTTATGATTTCTTTTTAATAATTTGAAAGCTTTATTTCGTTTTTTAATAGCTTTAGTACCGTACATTCTGTTGTCCACCAGGGAACCAACTTTCTTTCCCTTTTCCATCCTTTCTTCCTCATAGCCTGATTGGCTGCGTCAGTGATAGCATTACTTACAGAAGAATTAAAGTTGTCATTACTATCTACCTTTTGCATTTTTATTTCATGACTATTCCTATACGTTTTCCAATCTGCAGATCTAAAACACAATTTGTTCATCCCATTTATAGAATATCTCTCTATTTGTAACTTTATTTCAGTCATAGGGTGATAATCACTTCTTATAGTTGGACCGCAATTATCCTTAAAAAAATCCCAAAATCCGGATACTTATCTTTGGCAGGCCCTTGACGAATAACAGCCACATTTATTTTGGATCTGCCGAAGATAAGTATCAGGATTTTGGGATTTTTTAAGGATCATTGCGGTCCATTTCCGGGAATATCCGAACACAGATCCTTCCGTATATCGATGGTTTTAGTGCAGTGCCCTCCACACTTTTGAAATCTTTGTTTCCCCCTATATGCTGCTGCAATATGTCCAAACCTCTGGCATTTATAACACCTGAGAGGAGGAGGGATGTATGGCCTAACAGGGAAGCACATACATCCTACTTTTATCCTTTCAGGAAGAACAGCTGCTTGAAACTCCAACATCACTGACTGACTTTCCTTTCTTTCACCTTCAAATGTTCTCATCAATCTTTGAATTATGTTGACTTCACCTCCATATATGATGTGCCTAAATTTTTCCAGATCTTCTCCCACTGGAATACCTGTTATCACTCCTTAATGTAGTCTCTCCCAAAATCTTGATTTCATTGACTACTTTTTTACAGATACTGTACTCTGGGTTTTCATTACTTTGTTTTTCTGCTCTTCGTTTCTAACTGTTATCAACAAGTTCCTGTCTCTAAGAGTCTTAGCTAATGTCAGCTCTCCAAACTTCTTCTTTAATTCTTTTTGACAGAGCTGACTGACTTAATTGAATTATTTCATCCTCATTACATTATGATTAATTTGGATTCCTCCCTAACAACCCTCCTACCACATTGTTTTCCTCCGAGCTGTTTACTCCTAAGTTCCTTTTGTTACTTCCTATCTTCCTTTCTATTTCTCTCTCTTCCTGATGCTCTACTACCTCGCACCGGTGTCCACTCAACTAAATCCATCTCATCACCCCCCTCACTCTCAACTTGAGACGTCATATCTGTCCAGTCACAGACCAGTTTTATGCCAACCGCCCAAGATTAGCAAGTTCTTGTGTCGATTCAGCTCTCTTCCATCACTCCTGCTCCATCAAGAGATATCATCTCCAGCTCAAGTCTATTCCTTCCAAGCCATGCCACACCTCCCTTATTTCTCACAGCAATCAGCCCTGATTCCACTCACCTGTTCAGCTCATCTAGTTCACCTGCTCTGCACCCTTTCTAAGCTCCGTTCTCACTCTCCACCAGTGCCAAATTATTATACCTCCCATGGTCCCTAATATCAAGCCTTTATAGTTTCCTGTTTCATGCCACAGCTTGGATTACCTCTCCTAGTTTTAACCTCATGCCTGCACTACGGATTATTCGCCTTGCCTGTGCCCCTCTTGGATTTGTCTGCCTCTCTGACTACGGTAACGTACCCTGCTTCCTCTACTAAGACCACACTTCACGGATTACGTTTTTGGATTTTGGATCTGGATCTCTGCCTTCCTTTTCATGACCCCTACTCTAACAACTGGACCCCGTTATTGGATTTGCCCCTCAAACTATGTTATTGCAGCTTATTTCCCCTGCAGCTCCTCTGCACCAGGACCAGTGATGACTAGCCTTATCTAAGGATGCCAAATGTGCCTTATGTGCCTCACTGCATATGCCACTTTGCCTATATACCAACATCAACTACCTCATACATATACTGTGTACATTAACTTATATGCTGCTGTGCCACTCTTTGCAAATGTCAATGCTAGAACCTTCAGTTTATTTTATAGATATACTTTTTATACTTTTTATACTACTATGCAAAAACTCAGGACAGTATTACACTTTTATTATTTCATTTTATGCTTATGTTCATTGGGTGTTTGGTGTTTTAGGGGTGTTTGGTGTTTCAGTGTTGGTGTAAATTTTCATACTTTTATACTATTATGAAAAAACTCAGGACAGTGTTACACTTTTACTATTTTATGCTTATGTTTATTAAATGTTTTAGTGTTTAGTGTTTAGATGGTTACTGTTGCACCGAGGGACTGAGAGAAACGCAATTTCGGTCCTGTGTATGTCCTGTACATATTGCAGTTCTGACAATAAAGTTGACTTTGACTTTGACTTTGATGCCATTAGTGCCATTCTGTCAGATGACTCTCTCCTTCCAACCTGTGAGAGTCTGTTAATGCAGCTGATTCTGATAACTCCAGCAGCAACCAAATTAATAGACTGTTCTTTTTGTACTCCTGTGTCTGGCTTATTCTGAATCCATACCCGAACGTGACAGAGCTGGAGCATTTCTACTGTGATGAATGAGAAAGTATCCCAGAGGTCAGACATATCAGTTTCAAGCAGACAAACTAGCTTTAATAACTTCTGGGTATGAAAAGAAGCTGTCTTTCACAGGCCTCATTATACTCACTTTAGCCCCACATCACACTGACATATGCAGATTTACTGGATTTTATCATCAAGGTCAAGGTTCTTTATTGTAATTCTCATCACATGTGGTACATGAGGTGGAACGAAACTATGTACACAGGCTCCCAGTTACATCCAACAAAAATACAAAATTGTAAAGGGAAAAACAGTAGTAAGATCTAAAGGGCGAGATACACTCGAGCGTCCTCACAATACGCGAATACGCAGCGTACGTACGCCCCGTACGCAGCGTAGCCCCGCGTAGCCCCTCAGGGCAAGTACGCGCAAAAGTATTTTTTTACTACGCATACGCGATTCGCATACGCGATGCGCGGTGTCTGACCTAAACTTCCCCGGCGCCGGACTGTTTTGTATGTTACACAAATGAAATAAATTCCTCTTTTTTATCGCTGATCGGGCCTTTTCTTTTGTTTTTTTGCCTAAAGTCAAGTAACCGCTTCTTCCTCCGTTCACTCGATGAATGAAATGAATGAATTCAGGTCCTACCTGGGTGCGCGATGTTTTATATATTCCCTGGTGGGCTGTGGTGGGCTGTGGGCTGCAGGAAAAGCACTCCGTGCTCAGCTGCTCATATTACAACAAGGAGAACGCGAGCGTTTGGAGCGAAAAACTAGCGGAAGTGACGATCGGAAGTGACGGTACGGAGGAAATGACGTTAGAATTTGGAGCGAAAACACGAGAATCTACGCGAGAACGAAAGCCGAGTGTAGCAGCGGCTCCGTATACGCGCGTATACGCGCGTATACGGAGTCTGCTTCAGTGTATCTCGGGCTTAAGATATGAACTAAGGAGCACATTCAACTAAGAATACACTAAGCACTAATAGTACAAAATAATACACCAAATAACAGCAGCACGAACATGAGCCTGTGTAAGCAGATGAGGCCCAATGAACACAGCAACATGAACTAAATCAGCAGCATGAGATCAGCATCATGGATAGTCAGCAGCACATATTAACAAAAAAGTGGCATTACAGAGATTTTTTTTTCTCTCACAGCAATTGACCTTTCGCAGAAGCCCCGCCCCCTTAGTTACTGTTGCTACGCCCGTCAAGCTTTCTGTAGCCGGTGAGTGTTAGCGCGTCATGACGGGGATAGCTTGTATACCAGTGCGTGTTAGTGACTCATTTTGGAGCAATACCAGCGCAATATCCTCCAGATCAAGGCAAAAGGGGTTACAATATGCAGTGGAGGGATATATTCAAAATATTACAGTACGTTACGAAGGAGACACAACGATCCTTGAGGCTAAAGCATACCGGTCTCAAGCAAAATCTGAGAAACCCCATGACCTTTACCTCAAATGCAACCAGAATACGCTTGTGGACCAGTCCTGCTCCTGCACTGCAGGGTAAGTTTTCTTTTTCAAGTTCTATTTTTTGTTAGTTAAGTACTGTAAAAGTCAAATTTATTAAGTAATACCGGTAAGTTAGCTCGGTAAGTTAAGCTAGTAACTGTATTCAGAGCAGAGGCTAGCTTGTTACTCTGTTCATGGATCTACCTTAGATTATATGTTTTTATTATATATTATATATATTATTTAATATATATATTATTTATTATTATATTATAGCACTCGTGCATTTATTGTAAGTAGTTGTAATCAAACATGTTCAACCCCCACAATCTCAACAGACATTAGTAGTGTGGATGACAAAAACACTTCATTGAACTAGCTTTTACTGATACATATTTGAATCATTGTGACAACAAAAGTTTACCTAAGTTTGAAGTTTAAATAAAAATAAAGAAGTATTTTAAGACATTTGAGTGTGCAGTATTAATCAACCCCTAAACATAGTATTTTGTGGTGCATCCTTTAGCTTTTATAACTGCCAATAAATGAGTTGTTAAGTGCTGACAAACTTTCCACACCTCTAGTCTCGGATTTTAGTCCATTTTCCCTGTGCTGTTTGGAAAAAATTGAATGAAAAACTTTAAATGATAAAACATTAAAATGATTGGGGTGTTGAATAATTTCGATTGCAGGTGTAGCTAGTTACATTATTGTCAAAAGCATTAAATAGAGCTTATGCTACTGTTTTCTTAAAACAGGTTACCAGGTTTTTGCTCACATATTGTGGGCCTTATGCACACCGTGGACCTGTGCCGTGCAAGAAATGCTGACATCTCATGCACAAGCCAGCCCCAGCAGTGGCACAAAGCCAGGGGGAAGAAAATTCATGGACAACCTGTAAGCAGTGTGGTGGTAGCCAAGGCCAAAGTGAACCGCAAGCGGAAACCCATCATGTCCAGTTTTATCCACAATAAGTATGTTTTTTTTCTTCACCTATACTACAGCAACATTGTTAGTCACACTGTTCAGTGTATTCCTGTGCACTGTGACATCAGACAATACTCACCTCCAAATTATTTTTTCATAGGAAAGAGTTAGGTACAGGAGCATATAGTCTACTGAGGGAGATGTCAGATGCACCCATAAGCTATATCACAGATGCCTCTGCACCAGAGGTTGAAGTTGGAGGCAAGAAGTATGCTGTGGGGTGCGGACTAAGCCACCAGGTGAGAAGCACAGATTTGAAACCCAGTCTTCAAGTAGCACTTCTTGATGTTGTGCAAAAAACAAATCTCTTCAGGTTTGTTGTTTCATTAAAAAAAGCAATTTACATATTATAATAAGGTGCTTGCTTATGTGATAAAAAGAGAAAAATAATTTGCATCAGGCTGACAGATACAGTAATATAGACATAAATACATTGAGGACTGAGCCACATAGTATCCAGAAATCTTTATTTGTCTAGCATCTTCCACAGCTCATGTAAACAGACAGCTTAACAGTGGTGATTAAAAAAACATGTTAAGTGTAAGTCATGTGATTTACTAATGGATGCTACTACTGTCCCTTCAGTATGTGTGGCTGGAAGTTTGAAAGCATGCTTACCACATACCAGATGTGATTTATGATTCCTAATCTTGTGTTAGGAATTTTACCAGACACTATCTTGAACTTTTTTATTTTAGCAATAGCCCGCTCTATGTGCACCCTGTGCTTTGCAATACGCTTTGTCTCCAGAACATCTCCTGCTGGCATTTGCCTCTTGGACCTCGAAAATGGTGGCATGTTTAACTGCAGTCCGATTGCTTTAATTTCATCCTCAATCAAAAAACCCTTATCAGCCATTACGCCATCCCCTTTTTGCAAATAGCCATTGTCTATAAGTGTCTCTAGTAAGGGGATGATTCCACACTGTCTGACAATCTCCTTGTCAGACATGGATCCTGTGAAGAGAACAGATGAAAAAATGACAGCACCACGGGGGTCACAGGCAACGAGTGATTTCAGGGTGTTGGTGTTTTTGTAATTTGAAAAGCTCTGACTTTGTAACACCAGTGATGTTGGCCTTTCTATTTTCAGCTCTGTGCAGTCTAATATAGCAAATGTAGATGGGTAGTCGGCTTTGTAGGTTTCAGGCATGTTTTGCATAATGACGTCTCTGTGAGGCCAAATGGGTAATTCACCCAAAATATCAAACATATAATGAATCCATGAATTGAAAATATTACTTGCTGCTTGCATGTGTATATTAAATCTAAATGCAAGGCTTTTCAGATCTTCGTTGTTGCGGAGTTTAATTAAAACAAACAGCAGCTGACTACGAAGGGGCATCTCCCTAATGTCCCAATCATTACGTTTGTATGTTAGGGGTACATTTACTTGAGCGGCGTGGGGATCATTTTGGATGTCAAATATTGTGCACAGTTGGTTGAATCGTTTGTATGTAAAGCCAGTACTGTATTCAAACATTTTTGGGATTTTACTGCTTTCAAGGAGTTCAGGTGTCAGACTTTTCTTTTTAAGTGTGTCAATTTGTGCTTTCAGGTTTTGTATTTCAGTTTCTTGTAATGTCAATTTCAATTTCATGTTGTTGTTTTCCTCTTCTAATTTCTTTTCCTTCTCCGTCCCCTGCTCCTCTTCCATCTCCTGCACCTCTTCCGTCCCCTGCTCTGGGGGTTGCTCTGGACTATCTGTAAAGAAAAAAAGTTGCATTTTAATGATAATTTATATTTTTCATCTTTTACAGCTGCCACTTATTGTCCAAATTGATCTTGGAGCAGCTCCTGTCAGCCAACCAGATGACTTGCCCAACTTTCCTCTGCCGCACCAAGCCACCAGCTTCTGCACTGCTCTGAATGAGAGTGCCACGCAACATTACACAGAACTGAGCATTTCAAAGGTCAAAGTCAAAGTCAACTTTATTGTCAGATCTGCAATATGTACAGTGCAGGACATACACAGGACCGAAATTGCGTTTCTCTCAGTCCCTCGGTGCAACAGTAAACATCTAAACATTGAAACACTGAAACATATAATAATAGACATAAGCATAAAAATAGTAAAACTAACACTGTCCTGAGTTTTTTTTTTTTTTTTTTTTGCATAGTGGTATAAAAAAAGAGTATAAAAAGTATAACTAAAATAAACTAAAGGTTTCTAGCATTGACATTTGCAAAGTGGCAAAGCAGCGTATGAGTCAATGTACACAGTATATGTATGAGGTAGTAGTTGATGTTGTTGTAGAGGCAAAAAGTGGCATATGCAGTAAGGCACATTGGGCATCCCTAAATAAGACCGTTCAGAGCACACTGTATATGTACCAGCAGTGGTGTAGATATTAGAGTAGTGTAAATAAATGTAAACAGTAGTAATTACATGTAAGCAGTAGTAATAAAAGTAAACAGTATTAATAAATGTAAACAGAGAATGTAAACAGTATTATGATTATAGGCAGTGATGTAATACAGACATTAGTGCAAGTATGAGAAGTAGTGCAAACTGTATGAGCACATGACCGAGAGTTTAGTGAAAACCCGTTTGGTGACACAGAGTCTAGTGTTAAAAACTTTGTGTTGAGTGATAATATGTGAGAAAGTTTTAGTGTTAAGGCAGTTCAAATGGGAGGGGAGGCAGAGCAGGCAGAGTGTTTAGCATTCTGCATTAGCATTCATTGGCTGATTCTATCACTCTGGAAAGGGAAACTAGAGCACAGAGCACAAACTATTTGTGGTTCCATGCAAGGTCTGCCCGAATCACATCAACTTCATTTAAAAGAATCTGCTCTAGAAGAGCCGACCATGAAAAACTTGCTACAAGCTTAAAGAGTGCAGCAGCAGTACAAACAAAGGCCATGAAGAGAGGTGTAGAACAAGAGCCCAATGCAGCCATACATTACACTATTCTCACAGGTAATCAAGTGTATCCATGTGGTTTTGTTGTAAATCCCCATGCCCCACATCTTGGTACATCACCTGACCGTAAGGTGGTAGAGAGGGCAGGGAGTGAACGCCCAAGCTATGGGCTTTTAGAAATTAAGTGCCCTTCTAAGAACAGCTTCACAGAGTGCCCCTACCTTTACAAGCAGGCAGATGGTACCTATAAACTAAAAGAGTGTCATGCCTACCATTACCAAATAATGGGTCAGCTTGGGCTCACAGGTATGTCATGGTGTGATTTCTTTATTAAATGTGAAGAGGACTACCACCTGGAAAGAATACACTTTGATGTTGCAAAATGGGAAGAAATGAAGAGCAAGCTTGATGTATTTTTCTTTGACTACTATGTAACATGCCAGTGAAATAAATCAGTTATTTCAGTACTTTTGGATTTTGTTCCATTGCATTCGACATTGTTGTATGATTGTTTGTTTCAGCCTCTCAGAGTGAATGTTATAATAAAATGAGAGAGATTCACTGCCAGAAATTTATTTCTGCGTATTCCATCATTCAGCACAATACAGAGAGTTTAGATATCCAGGGCAGCCTTACAATCATTTTAAAACAGTACTAATTAACAATATACATCTCACTCACCATAGTCATCAGCATGCTGTTGACTCTCTTCTTCATCATCATCAGCACAAGATGTGGAGCTGGAAGCATTCGGCTCAATGAAACTGCATCTGTATACACATTTTGTACATGATTGTTATTGATTAAACCTGCAAGTTGGTAAACATGTTCTTATTTACAGTGACTTAAGTGCAATATACAAGTATTCAATTCCCATTTACTACTGTATTTTTTAATTGTCTATTTACCTGCTGCTCTTTAAAGTGGTGTAACATTAAGTGCAACTAGCCATAGTTATGTAGCTAGTGTATTTTAAATATAATATAACTAGCATGAAGGCATACCGATGTTTGGGTGGCTTTCGACAGCCTCCAAGTTGCTCCCTGGTCTGGTTCTGCACTTGTAATGCAACTACTGGGTTGGGATACTCAGGGGTGGGCTTTCCATTTACAAAATGCTAAATGACAGATATAAAAAAAAAACGATTCAAGATGCTTGTTAAAAGAGAAAATGTTAATTAGCTAGTCAAGTTTATGTAGTGAAACTGACTAAACATGATATCGTATAGGGTTCACAGCATCGAGACCCGACAGTGAACTAATGTAAACATTCGCTAAAGTTAGCTAATGCTAATGAGCTTACTAAACGTAAGAGGGTAATCTTCTAAAAATTATATCCAAAATAATACACAACAATGAATATTAATAATAACCTTTCTTGAAATTATAATTATTACTTCTAGAGCAGGACAGTCACAATGAATGTTTGTCTTACCTTTGAGCATACATACGAATGCTTGTTTATCTTCGAGACATTAAGCTGGGAGTGAGGCCTTCCACACTGTTTTATCCATTGTTGACACCGTTCCAGTTGTGTTTTCGGCTTTGGGAAGGGAAAAAACAAGACTCCACCAGACAAACTCTTGGGATACCTGCTGTCTGATTTACACAATCCATAGGCGCATCGCTTCACCATCTTGTAGAATGTCGGACCTAGCTTACATAGCCGGAGATGCTAGTGACGTGTGATTGGACAATGGCCGGTTGGGGGCGGGGTTTTGCGAAAGGTCAATTATCCTGGTTAGAGATTCATGAGTCTAACAGCTTCAGGGTAGAAGCTGTTCCTCAAACTAGTGTTGCTGCACTTAATGCTCCTCAACCTCCTGCCTATCTATCTATCTATCTATCTATCTATCTATCTATCTATCTATCTATCTATCTATCTATCTACCGTATTCGTCGGCCTATAAGTCGCACCGGAGTATAAGTCGCACCAGCCAAATATGCCAAATTAAATGGAAAAATCAACGTATAGGTCGCACCGGCCTATAAGTCGCACCGGCCTATAGGTCGCACCTCACGTGAGCTGGTGTTTTGCCCAAAATGGACTGGCTGCCAAATTGTTTGGAAGGACTTTTGACAAGATTATCACATTAAAACTACAGTATTTTGTTTTATGTGTCTTAATTAATAAATGAACATTATTTTGGACTGGCTGCCAATTTTTAGAAGGACTTTTGACAAGATTATCACATTAAAACTACAGTATTTTGTTTTATGTGTCTTCATTAATAAATGAACATTATTTTGGACTGGCTGCCAATTTATTTAGAAGGACTTTTGACAAGATTATCACATTAAAACTACAGTATTTTGTTTTATGTGTCTTCATTAATAAATGAACATTATTTTGGACTGGCTGCCAATTTATTTAGAAGGACTTTTGACAAGATTATCACATTAAAACTACAGTATTTTGTTTGATGTGTCTTAATTAATAAATGAACATTATTTTGGACTGGCTGCCAAATTGTTTGGAAGGACTTTTGACAAGATTATATTATATTTTGTGTCTTTCATCATTTATCTTTAAAGATAAACACATAAAAAAATATTTTTATTAGCTGACATTACAGTAAAAAACGTGTCTCAGTTTAAAATGATGACAGAAACAGATACTGTATTTATTTTATGGCTTTTATTTATTCATTCAAAACCATTGAAGTCTTCATCTTCTGTGTCACTGCACCATTTTTGGACCAGGCAGATGTCAACAG
>JBBPBX010070772.1:0-18499 GCA_038048925.1 Garcialebias charrua | reverse complement strand
CAACATAGAGCATGTTACAGTAGTCCAGTCGGGTTGTAATGGACTATTTTTTTTCAAGGTCAGATGTGGTCAACACGGAGTAAATCTTAGCTATCTGCCTTAACTGGAAGAATTTGTTTTTTGTAGAATAGAGTTAATCTGTTTATTAAACTTAAAGTCAGAGTCTAAACCATCCTGAGATTCGTTACAGACTGCTTAAATTATGGCTCAAGAGTCTAGGTTTACAGGAACAGAGACCGCAGTGGAGCTAGGGCTAAACACGACTTCAGTTTACTGATCGTTGAAACTTAAAAAAATTGATGCCATCCATGCCTTGATGTCATTAAGACATTTTAACAGAGGGCAGATTGTGCATGATCTATTTGGTTTTAAGGGCAGATTAATCTGACAGTCATCACAGCAGTGAAACGAAAGCCCATGTTTCTTCGGGATAGACCCCAAGGGGAGCAGATACAATGAAAACAGAAGGGGTACAAGAATTGAGCCCTGCGGGACCCCACAGGAAAGAGGCACTGAAGCAGATAAACTATTACCAACATTAACACAAAAACTCCTGTCATTCAGAAACGTACCTTAACGGTATAAATAACAACTCAGAACCACAAATCTCTGTGTACATTCATGATTAGCACAGATGCTGTAATCTGTTTAATTCATGTATACAGTATATATTTCTATATACTTCAGTTGATCGTTGGCTGTGAAGGTTCCCAAACTTTTCAGCTTTAAGCCCTGAAAATAAATCTGAGGAACTCATGAGCTCCACTTCTTCTTCTTTCAACTGTTTCCTCTTCAGGGGTCACCACAGTAGCCGTGTTTCCATCAAGGTTTCTAGCTGCGCAATTTGAAATAGCGCAGCAGAAAAGCTTAATGGAAACGGCAAATTGCGAGGTTACTTCCTGAATTACGCTAAAAAGTTTATACGCTCGCTTGAGGTGGTTTTTGGGATTTGAGATGCGCTAAACGACAAATGGAAACACATTTTCCGACTCATTTCTGACGTAGCGAAAATTCACGTCACGTGACGTTCAGCTGTTTCCGCTCCGGACAACATGTAACATCGCTAAAACTAGTTGGCATGACAGAATAAATACAACTCGCCCGATAGCAACACGTACCTGAAATATTCTCTCGATTTTGACGAGATGTGTGGCCGGGTTCTGTTTTCAACCGCTACTTCCTGTTTACTGTAGACATGCGCAGTGCTGACGTCTGACGTAATGACGCTGACGTCTGACGTAATGACGCTGTGCGCGGCTTGGTAGAAGCGCTTCAAGCCAGTAGATGGAAACACTTCTGATCTGCATTAATTTGTATTTACATATTTGCGAGGTAGCTCAAAATACGAAATGAAAATGGATGGAAACACAGCTAGAGAGTCATCCTCCATCTCACTCTGTCCTCACTCCAACTACCTCCATGTCCTCTCTAACTACTGTACATCCATTCTTTGTTTTCCTGGCAGCTGCATTTCTAACATCCTTCTACCAATATACCCACTGTCCCTCCTCTGGACATGTCCAAACCATCTCAGTCTGGTCTCTCTAACTTTATCTCCCAGTTGTTCAACATGTGCTGTATCTCTGATGATCTCATTCCTAATCTTATCCATCCTTGTCACTCCTAAGGACAACATCAACATCTTAATTTCTACCACTTGCAGTTCTGTCTCCTGTCTTTTTGTCCATGTCTCTGTCTCCAGAACATACAACATAGCTGGTCTCACCACTGTCTTGTCAACTTTTCCTTTGTCCTTTGCTGACACCACAAATCACTCCTGGATCTTCTCCATCCACTCCATCCTGCATGGACTCTCTTTCACCTCTTTACCACACTCTCCATTTTCCTGTACAGTTGACCCCAAGTCCTTGAAGCCCTGCTCCTTGTAGCCCCACTGTTCCACCAACCTCCCTCTCATTCATCACATACATCAGTGGGGTCCTGATCCAGACTTTGGGAACCTGTGATCTACTAAAATAAGTTTTTATCTCCTTGGGCATCATCTTGGTGCTAAAATAATCTGTGTCAAACTGTTATTTTAGCTGTAATCATGTCAGCTAAGGAAACAAAAACATGTTTTTCTTTAGCTTTTCACAAAACATCTGAAGATTCATTAAAAAAAGAACATGTTGCTTCAGCAATGCAGCAAAGGTGAGGGAGGGAAAATGCGTATGAATTGTTCTGACTCACCTAACAGTCAGTCGAACCGTTGCTGCGTTCTCCTACACTTTACCAGCACCTGAATGCAACAAGTTCAGACTCGCTCACCGGCTGTTTTCATCCACCCAGTTGAAGCACCGACGCTATTTATTATCAACAATGTTTGAAACTGTAAAATCAAAAAGAAAGAGTTGTTTATCTTTAATTCAAACCGTTAAAGTGTCTGTGGCATCATCTTCCTTTTCATAAAATGTTACAAGATATATATCTTGTATCATTCAACTATGTTTGTTTTTGCAAACAAAATGATAAATTAATGAAAATTCCTTTCAAACTGAGATTAAAAATCAGTGTTTCTTCTTGGAATATCCGACTACACGCGAATGCACCATCTGTGACGTAGGAGGATGAACGTCTTTAGAACGCCCCTATTAAATATTCATGGCGGACAATAAATAAAACAACGAAATTAGCAATCTAAGTTAAAGGTGCTATGTGTAACTTTCTGTGGAGTACAGAACTTAGAAAAATTTTCAACAGGCAAAGCATTCTGATCCCTCCCCCTCAGAGCCATATATGGCTCTGAGGGGGAGGCTCTGCTGAGATTCAAATTCAAGCTCTGTTTTTATTGGCTGATTCAAATTCAAGCTCTGTTTTTAATTGGCTGGTTACAAACTCTGTTTTTATTGGCTGTCATTGTCCTGGTCACTCTGTGTTTTTAGTGTTTTTATAAATGCTGATAGAGAAGCAAGGGGACTATAGTTTTTTTCAGAGATTACTTTGTCTAACATCAGTTTGTCAGTAGATAGTGACAGAGTGAAGAAATATGTTAAAAATATATTGTTTGAAAAGTTACAGACTACATTACAATCTTACATACCCCAGCTTTAAGATTTGAGCAATTTGTCTTCAGTTTGGGAAGCAGAAAGTTAGATGAGCAGAAACAGCAGGTTCTAATTTAGGTCCGCACCCGTATTTTTTTTGTCTTACCTGTTCAGGAAGCGAGTGCGCTCCGAGAGCGGGGGCAGCTTTATTTATTCCATACTTGACGGTATGGAAAAGTGAAAAGGCTCACTTGTTCACTGATGATGATATTAGAACACCCAAATGTGACACAACGTAACGGCATTATACAAAAAAAAGGCTATCTGGCAGAGAATTGATGCGTTATCATTGGCACACGCAGACTCGAGGCTCATCCTCCTACGTCACAGATGGTGCATTCGTGTGTAGTCGGATATTCCAGGAAGAAACACTGATTTTAATTTTAATCTCAGTTTGAAAGGAATTTTCATTAATTTATAATTTTGTTTGCAAAAACGAACATCGTTGAATGATACAAGATATATATCTTCTATCATTTCATGAAAAGAAGATGATGTCACAGACACTTTAAATCTTTTTATTCTGCACTTGTGTGATTCCTCGCTGTTTTCTTTGTTTTTTAGTCATCCGATCGTTTAGTTTCTGTTCCGTTTGAAACAAAATAAGTTTCTTAAAAGCTCAAATTATTGCACAAATTATTAGCAATATAAAAATGGATTTTACATCTTATTTCCAGCCTCCACACAGGGGCAGTATTGTACTATAAGACAATACATTTTGTTGTATATTTAAACACCAGCTCATGTTTAAATAAAGAGTTCTGAGATTTATTATCTCTTTCTGTTCAGAGACCATCATCTACAGAGTCAGCCCGATGCCGACCTCCCCCGTCCTGCTGGCCTCCCCCAACTGGCCTCAGGGCATGAAGCCTCTCTCCACTGTGTCTTGGATCGTCACCTTTCCCAGTCAGTACCAGGCGCTCGTCCAGTTCATGAACATCAGCCAGCCCAAATGCGAGGACAGACACGCGTGCATCGACGTGAAGCTGCTGGGCCAAGAGGAAGAGTTCATGAGCCGCCGCGAAGACCAGAAAGAGCTCACGAATTTAACGGTTCCCCAGAGTTTCTACCTGAACATGTCCAACTGTCAGCCGGAGAAGGGCCGCTTCGGTGCCGTGGCACAAATTGTTCTGCAGAAAAACACCAGTAAGTAATTGTTTTCGTCTGGCACGTGAAATATTCTCACCTCCGTGATCTTAAATTGAACTTTTTGTTTTTTTTCCTCCGCCCCACAGATTTACTGGCCATCCTCCTTGGATTGGCGGGAGCTCTTGTGGTTCTAATCGTAGTGCTGGCTGTTGTTTGTGTTCTTGTAAAGTAAGTGCACCAACATTGTGTCCTTTTCTCTGAAAACCATTTATTTTTAAAGACAGAAATTATAAAAAAGAACACCTTTGATTTAATATTGCATGAGCCAGCCATGTTGAATTGTGAAGTCTTGGCTGGTCATGAATCTGACTTTAAAATGTCTTTGGCGGGGCATCGTTCACTTTCAGGTACAAATCAAATGCTCCACAACTCGTAGACGATCTCTGAACTTTGTTTCACAGCTGCTGTTGTTACTTTTTAAACATCTAAACCCCACCTTTTTTCCCCAGCTCCGCTCTGAACGCACAACTTAACCCGCTGCACATTACCTTTTTTATTGTAAATCTGTCGTTTATTGGTACCTACGCATGAGAAGCCCCATTTTGTTTGAGCAGATCAGAGATTTTTTTTTTTTATGTGGATGCTGGTATAGGAGTTACTGTGAGGCCATATATTTAGAAAATCACATTTGCCACTCATCAATGTCCAGTTTTTCAAGATGGCTGACAAAAAGTGCTATACAGGTAGTCCCCGACTTATGACGGAGATCCGTTCCTACGCGCCGTCGTAAAGTGAATTTCGACGTAAGTCGGAACATACGTACAAACTAGTGCTTTAACAGAATAACCGAGTTTTCGACAGATCAAGTGCTTTGACTTCTATCGAGGCTTTTTTGTCCACCTCGGGTACCCGTAGTGACGTCATCACGTCGCAGTAAGGTCTGTACGTCACATCACGTGATAAAAACAGAGCGCAGGGTAGCTTTTAGCTTTTAGTAGACGCTACAAAATGTATTCCTTTGTGCGCACGGATGTATGGAGCTGGTCCAGTCTTGTCAAAAAGGTAAAACAGTTTATAATTTTATAAATTGCGCTACTCATTGAAACATCCTGTTGACGTTCTTTGCTATGAACACCGTAGTAGATTGTGTGACAGCAGAGGGCAGTGTTGCAATGCAGGTCCCATATATAACACTGCCGAAACGGCTTCATCTCTCTCGTTTCACAAAGAAAAAGAAACAAATATTCATCTCTCTAGAGCTATTAAAAATCTATAAACACAATCTCTAAAAGTAAACCTAAATTGCACAGCACTGCAGGCGGTGGTACGGTGTGGCTGTGGCCCCATTTGTTTTTTAAGTTTCGGTTTTCAGCGCCTTACTTTCACTTTTAAAATTAATAATAATAACTAATAGTTTTGTTTTTCCTGTGACTTATCTGCAGTATGATAAATGATAGGAGCATAATAAATGCTCCCAATGTTTTGTTGGTCTTTTTTTTCTTTTTGTAAAGACGTTTTTATGCATTCATATTTATTTATTTATTTTGCATCATAAGACACTGTGACGTCATCGGCTACTCGAGCGTCGCTCGAGTTTTTTTTTGTTAATGTCGAGGTTAAAAATTATGTACTCGTTCAACCCCTAGTACAAACTGCACCTTATACGTACAGTACTGTATTTTACCAAGCACTTAGCCTATCCTAACACATTACCCTACATAATTATCCAAAAAAACACATACATTTAGGAGCCATAAATTAATGGCCAGAATAAATAATAATAATAGACCAGAATAGACCAGAATAAACAAAACATCAATTTTTGAAGATGGCCGACAAAAGTTTCATATTTTCTAATGGTATGTTGACATCTTGATGTACATGAGGCAGAAATGTGCAATGATGCGTTTTATAATAGAAAGCGGAAAACATTTTGTGCAAATTAACAAAACGTTGTACAAAACAGAAAAATCAAAATGGCTGCCCGCCTGTATAAATAAAGGTTGAATGAATGAATTAATGAATTAAAGTTAAATATGTATATACTGTACCTGTACAGGTAGTCCCTGACTTACGAGCGAGTTCCGTTCCTGCGAGGTGCTCGTAACACGAAAATTCGTAAGTTGGAACACGAAGCACGTGTTCTCGTAAGTCCGGATTTTCGCTCGTAAGTTGGAACATTTATGCTAGCGCTACTACGAACACTCGTTTTTCATCAAAAACGTTCATATTAGTTCATAAACATGGTCGGAAACGTGTTTCCAAACGGTTAGCTAACACACTTTCATCGAAAAACACAAAAAAGTGCTGTATTTTTTACAAATTTACTTCTCTTTCGCCAGCTCGTAAGTCCGGGACCTCGTATGTAAGAGCGCTCGTAAGTCGGGGACTACCTGTATATGTTTTTAGTAATCTAATCTTTAGAAGCACAAAATAATTTGCTCTTATGAAAACAAAAAAACATGTTTTATACATATATTGCCCCTTGATGAAAAACATGGCAGCCATCTTGAAATTTCTAGCAGCTCGCACACTAAAAGAGTGTTGTCTAAAGAAGGCTGTGCGAAGTTTTATGCTTTGATCCAGATTTGAAAGATTGACCTTTATTTTTATTTCTACACCTGGCACTCGTGGGTCTCCGTTTAAATCTGCCGATTAATTTTTCTATTTTTCCCCAACAGGAAAAAGAAACAAAAAATGAAGGCGTCGTCCATCTACTTGGGCAAGGGGAATATCTTCCGCCCGAGCGACCGGCACTTCACCAAAACCCGATCCGACAACGACGCTCACGTCTACGACTACATAGACGACAGCTTGGTCTACAACCACCTGCTGGGCCTCTCCGCCTCCATCGACAGCAAGCAGGACTTCCGGTCAGGCATGCAGGTGGACCACTATAAAACCTTCACCGGCTCCGCTGATGGCGCGCTGCCTTTCGTTAAAGAGCCGGACCCAGAACCCGAGTTGAAGCCGTATAAAACGTTCCTGGACCCGTCGGAGACGTTTCTCCCGTCCCGCCCGCGCACTCCCATCGGCCGGCAGGACAGCCTGGGCTTCCAGGACCGCAGGATGATGGACAACGAGCTCTACACGTTCAAAAGCACGGGCGAGTTCAACACCATCCGGCTCTCCGGCGTCAACCTGGAGCCCGAGCTCTCGGAAACAGAGGAGTCCTTGTAGTTTGTTCGGACTCGATCCGTGAGCCGGACTTCTAAATCCTCCGTACGGCAGCGAGCGTCTGCGGGACCGGCGTCCCTCTCAGGGAGTTCTTTCGAAGGCAGACCGTCGTCAGGATAAGAGCCGCGAGTCTCGTCTTTGCGGGAACAGATTTGGGAAACAAACGCTTTTTTTTTTTTTTTTTGCTGAGAGGATTCACTTTGACTCTTTTCGTCGGCTTAAAACGAATCGACAGCCAGCGGCTTGAAAACTGAAGACGTCTGTGAATATTTGTTCTTGCAGCACAACCTGTAAGAACACAAACTGTTCTTGCAGTTCTTAAAGTTGGGCGTTTAGAATCTTAAATTGAGTACAAGAAGGGTAACTCTTGCAAATGACTGACGATTTTCAGTGAGACAACGTGGACGAAACTCACTGAAATTAAGTTAAATTCTTTATTTTTTTCCAGCAGAGAATACTTTATGGAAATCTTTCCCGATGTTTTTTAATTTTAAATTTTATTTACAGTCGAGATGACTTTATTGAGGTGTTGCGTTCAGGAACCTAACGGTTCTCTGATGATTCAAGCCCTCGTTATTCACGTTTTTTTTCAAGGGCACAAAGCGACTCTGTGCTTATTACCGTAAATCCAAAACTTTTTAAAAATAGATTTATGAACGTTTCTCCTAATTTCTTACTAATTTCACAAACGCTTTGTTTTATAAGCAGAATGCACAAACGTCACGTTGTGTCCACATAAACGTCACCCGGACATCTCCAGGCTTTTCAGATTAACGTGAAACAATTTTGATGTTTTTGTAAAAAAATAAAAAAGATTTTACATATTTTAAAGTGGGGTTCTATGGAGAAATTAAAAGCGGATATCTTACCTGTTGTGGATCGCACAGTTTGGAGAAATAGTTTAATTCCTCCAAACTAATCTCTTAAAAAAACCTATCTACAGCAGGTAGGATACTGTTTGTTGACTTTCAACAGAACTTCTGAACTTTTTACATGTTTTGGTGAATCTTGTTTTTAAGATGTGCTGCGTGAAGTCGTTGCTGTTTCTATGTGAACATGAATGTTGGCTGAACCGACAAGACAAAACACAAGAACACCAAAGTATTTCTGTTGTTTAATTTGTTTCATGAAGTTTTCAATTTTATGAGCTGAAAACTTTATAAAATTTGCTAATAATGCTGTTTTTATATACTATACTGTATTTGTGGTTTTTTGTCTCAAATGTAATTACAATTTTAGTGTTTGTTTTTTTCCCCAATAAAGTCAGAGGGGATATATTTTACTCTGCTTGCCTCCTGCCTTCACGCCTCAAAGCAACGAGGGTTAATTTTCCGTCGACCTTTTCCTTCTGGACCGTGGGAAGGATTTCAACCAGGAGCTCGAGCCACAAGAACCATGCAGATTGACGGTGCAGAAGAACCGCAGGCTGGGAAAACAACTTCACACGCCAGGATTACATAACCATCACACATCTGTCTACCTGCAGGGTTTCTCTTTTTGATTTTAGAGCTTTGACCCCTTCAGACAACGGCAGCTGCTTCAGTCTGAGCTCAGTCATGAAACAAACACCAGGGCAGAATATTTACTTTATTAAAAGTATTTTTTACAGATTACACAAGAGTAGATACTTTCAGGGCTATTCAACTGGAGGCTCAGCCCACCAATGAGTTCATTTTTAAATAAAACCAGATTTTAAACCGTAAAACAAACTTGTTAATGAGAATAACTGCTGCATGTGCAGTTGAACAGCCCTGCTTTAGAGTAATGCAAGAAAAGTGGAAAAATTAGGTTCATAAAAAAAACGGTTTGAGTTTTTATTGTGAGTTTTGTTCAAAGCTGACGTTTAAACCAGAGGTTCTCAAACGGGAAATAAATCAAGAAGTGGAAATGTACAACCTGATATGGCGTTTGTGAAAGGTGCCTGCACCTACACTCGTTTTTTTTTTCATTCAACCTTTATTTAGGCAGGTTAATCCCACTGAGCCTCGAGGACTCATTTACAAGAGAGACCTGATTTCAACAAAGAATTGAATTCTGGCTTTAATCTGGGGATTCTGATTTTAATCTGAGGATTCTGACTTTAATCTAAGGATTCTGATTTGAGGATTCTGATTTTAATATAAGGATTCTGACTTTAAGGATTCTGACTTTAATCTAAGGATTCTGATTTTAATCTGAGGATTCTGATTTTAATCTGAGGATTCTGACTTTAATCTGCGGAGTCTGACTTTAATCTGCGGATTCTGACTTTAATCTGAGGATTCTGACTCGAGGATTCTGATTTGGGTATTCTGATTTTAATATAAGGATTCTGACTTTAATCTGCAGATTCCGACTTTAATCTGAGGATTCTGATTTTAATCTGAGGATTCTGATTTTAATCAACGGATTCTGATTTTAATCAACGGATTCTGATTTTAATCTGAGGATTCTGATTTTAATCTGGGGATTCTGATTTTAATCTGAGGATTCTGACTAAGGATTCTGATTTTAATCTGAGGATTCTGATTTTAATCTAAGGATTCTTTAAAAAAAAAAGAAAATACAATACAACTTTATTCATAAAGCATTTTAAAAATAATCTGCGGATTCTGACTTTAATCTCCGGATTCTGACTTTAATCTGCGGATTCTGATTTTAATCTGAGGATTTTGATTTTAATCTGCTGATTCCGACTTTAATCTGCGGATTCCGACTTTAATCTGAGGATTCTGATTTTAATCTTAGAAGGATTCTGATTTTAATCTGAGGATTCTGACTTTAATCTAAGGATTCTGACTTTAATCTAAGGATTCTGATTTGAGGATTCTGATTTTAATCTGCTGATTCCGACTTTAATCTGCGGATTCCGACTTTAATCTGAGGATTCTGATTTTAATCTAAGGATTCTGATTTTAATCTGAGGATTCTGATTTTAATCTGCGGATTCCGACTTTAATCTGAGGATTCTGACTTTAATCTAAGGATTCCGACTTTAATCTGAGGATTCTGATTTTAATCTGAGGATTCTGATTTTAATCTGTGGATTCTGACTTTAATCTGAGGATTCTGACTTTTTTCTCCGAAAAAAGGGAGTAAAATTGCACCGTGGCCCTATTCCTCTTCTGAAGTTTACCTGCACCTGCTCCATTTAGCTTTTATTCTCACATGCACTGACCAAATGATGTCTTTGACTTTTTTTTGTTTGTTTTTTTGTGGACTGGAGTTCGTTCCATGTGTTTTTACCACAGGGGCTGCTGCAAATGATATACCAGCACATCACTTTTGTCAAAAATAAAAACGTTTAGTGTAACTGAGCGTGTTGTTCTGGTTTCAATGGGCGTCGGCCAGTAGGAGTCTGACTCTGCTTTTTGTCTTCTGCGTTAAACAATGTTAAACTGACAGACCGAGGGCCTCTCCTCACGGCAGCTCTCATCAAACCAGGTCCCCTGTGAGGCCCCGGACAGGACGGCGCAGTTCTGGGACTTGCCCCCGTCCGGCTGCGGGGCCCCGTGGTTGGACGTGTCCCAGTTTTTGTAGGTGACGCTGAAGCCGGTCTGGTCCGTCCAGACGCCCTCGGTCGTCATGTCGTTGACGCCCAGCCAGACCTGCTCGTCGGGGCCGATGCTCTGACGGGTGTAGTCTCTGAGCTGGTCGTTCTCGGCGCTGGACGTGGGGGCCCCGAGGACCCCTCCCTGGGCGTTGCAGTCCTCGCTGGCAGCGTGGTACCGTTTCTTCTCGGGGTCGGCCAGGAAACACCTGCTGTGGATCTTTATGCCTTTCAAACAGACTGACGGGAGGAAATGAGAGGATCAGGACAGAAAGACTTGTGTTGACACTTTATCCATGCTGCCGATTTCTTACCCATCTGCTCACAACAGACTCATGTTCAGGCTGCTGTTTAATACACCTTACGGTATATTATTAATGTTTAGCATATATATTCAATCGTTTTATACAGTTTCTTTTTATATTGTTGCTACTTTTGGGTGTCACTGGGACGTTGAGTACACAATTTTGTTACACCTGCACGTACACGTGATGCGAATGACCGTCACCTTGAACTGTTTTTAAACAGTTCTCTGGGAATGATAAAAGGCAAAACTACAGAAGACGATTAGGGCCACAGTGCAATTTTTGTTCTTAATTCTGAGAAAAAAGTCAAAATTCTGAGATTCTGACTTTTTTTATCTCCAAATTCTGACTTTAATCTCAGATTTTTTACTTTAAACTCAGAATACCATATCTGGTAACAATCTCAGAAAATTTTAAATCTAAAGTATTATGACTTTAATATCAGAATTAATTAAAAAAATTGCACTCTTCTGTACCATCTATGGAAACCCATTTCCGCCAGTCTATTAAAAAAAATAGCAGAAATTATCTCAAAAATTTGAGATACCATCTCATTATTTTGAGATACTATGTCAAAAGTAGGGTGTGTTCCAACTATAGGGGGATCACACTCTTAAGCCTCCCTGGTAAGGTCTATTCAGGGGTTCTGGAGAGGAGGGTCCGTCGGATAGTCGAACCTCGGATTCAGGAGGAGCAGTGTGGTTTTCGTCCTGGTCGTGGAACACTAGACCAGCTCTACACCCTCAACAGGGTCCTGGAGGGTGCGTGGGAGTTTGCCCAACCAGTTTACATGTGCTTTGTAGACTTGGAAAAGGCATTCGACCGCGTCCCTCGGGGGTTCTGTGGGGGGTACTCCGGGAGTATGGGGTACCAGGCCCATTGATATGGGCTGTTAGGTCCCTGTACGACCGGTGTCAGAGCTTGGTCCGCATTGCCGGCAGTAAGTCAGGCTCGTTTCCGGTGAGAGTTGGACTCCGCCAAGGTTGCCCTTTGTCACCGATTCTGTTCATAACTTTTATGGACAGAATTTCTAGGCGCAGCCAAGGTGTTGAGAGGATCCGTTTTGGTGGCCTTAGAATCGCTTCTCTGTTTTTTGCAGATGATGTGGTCCTACTGGCTTCATCAGTTCGTGATTTACAACTTTCACTGGAGCGGTTTGCAGCCGAGTGTGATGCGGCCGGGATGAGGATCAGTTCCTCCAAATCCGAGGCCATGGTCTTGAGCCGGAAAAGGGTAGCATGCCCTCTCCGGGTCGGGGAGGAGGTCCTGCCCCAAGTGGAGGAGTTTAAGTATCTCGGGATCTTGTTCACGAATGAGGGAAAACTGGAGCGTGAGATCGATAGGCGGATAGGTGCAGCGTCCGCAGTGAAGCGGGCGCTGTACCGGTCTGTCGTGGTGAAGAGAGAGCTGAGTCAAAAGGCAAAGCTCTCAATTTACCGATCGATCTACGTTCCCACCCTCATCTATGGTCATGAGCTTTGGGTTATGACCGAAAGAACAAGATCTCGGATACAAGCGGCTGAAATGAGTTTTCTCCGCAGGGTGGCTGGACTCTCCCTTAGAGATAGGGTGAGAAGCTCAGTCATCCGGGAGGGACTCGGAGTAGAGCCGCTGCTTCTCCACATCGAGAGGAGCCAGTTGAGGTGGCTCGGGCATCTGGTTAGGATGCCTCCTGGACGCCTCCCTGGTGAGGTGTTCCGGGCATGTCCCACCGGGAGGAGACCCAGAGGAAGACCCAGGACGCGCTGGAGGGACTATGTTTCTCGGCTGGCCTGGGAACGCCTTGGGATTCCCCCAGAGGAGCTGCTCCAAGTGGCTGGGGAGAGGGAAGTCTGGGCCTCCCTACTTAGGCTGCTACCCCCGCGACCCGACCCCGGATAAGCGGAAGAAGATGGATGGATGGATGGATGGATGGATGTCAAAAGTTTGAGATACTATCTCAAAATTTTGAGATAATTTTTGCTATTTTTTTTAAATAGACTGGCGGAAATGGGCTTCCGTACAAAACAGCTGTTTGGTCCAGGTTAACATTTTCCGGTCCAGAATTGTCTCATTTTTTTTATCTGTCAGCCCACTTTTATTCTTAGAACTGTAAAATAAAAAAAATTAAATTAAAATCGTAACATTTTATTCTAAAAAGTGACACAACCAGCAATATACATGTACAATATAATGTCATTGTTGATTTTTTTAACTTTATTTACCCAACCGAGGTCTGTCTGCTTGTTTTGTATATAATGTATATAGAAATCTGTCATATCCTGTTGGTTTTGAACTGTCAACATCTGTTTACTGTGATTGTAGTTTTCTTTATTTTCTTTTGATAAGTGCAAATGCCTATTGCCAATGTGACGTGTGCTGCTGACCACTTGACCAGGTCACCCTTGTAAAAGAGATCTCGATCTCAACGGGCTCTACCTGGTTAAATAAAGGTGATTGATTGATTGATTGATTGATTGAACGTTAAAGTATTTACATCTCCTCTGAGTAAAAAAAAACAAGTTAAACTAAATCTTACTAATTATTTTGTTTCCTGCAACCATTATTTTTTAAAAGTTGTCCTCATTTAGAACCAAATTATCTGTTTAAAGTTAAAACTTAAATGATGTGAAATGAAGTTCATTAAATATTATGGTGTTTAATTATTAAAGCTGATATGAGGGTTTGACCCTTCAAAACAAAAAGCAAGCTGTGGCTGAAGTTCACCTGTCTGCAGAGCTGCTTGTTCCTTCAGCAGGTTCAGCTCCTGGACAATGTCGTGGATCTGTTTCTGCAGATCTGCCATCGCAGCGTCCTTCGCTGCATCTGATTTCAAACACAAACGTTCAGAATCGTCACCTTGAAGGTTCAAAGAATCAGTGAATCTATTTTTCATGTTTTCCATGTCTTCCTCCTGTAAGAAACGTCTACCTTTCTTCAGTGGCTTCTTCTTCAGTGGGTTCTGCTGGAATGAGAAGTGGGCGAGCAGCAGGAGGCCCAGCAGGACACAAACTCCTCTGAACTCCATGGTGGACCGAGCTGAATGAAGCTGCTCCGACGTGGACGCTCGTAATTTATCTCCCTCACACCCGCCCTCTCATCCCTCTGCACGCAGGAGAAGTCCTGGAAACAACAGGCCGACCTCAGCTCTTCTGGCTCCAGATGTTTCACGTGGAGGCCGAGCATGCAGGGCAGGTGCAGAGAAGCCGTTACATAACTCCTCTGCAGAAATCAACACACTGCATCAACTGTGGACTTCTTTTATTAAAATATGCTTCTGCCTTGAACGTTGAAGACCAGAGGGAAAGCTCACGTTAGTCGTTAGGCCGCCTGAATGAGTTTTACATTTTTATTGGTTTTTAAGGACTTAAACTGCCGAGAAGCAGAGAAGTGGTTTTGGTTTGTGGGCCAGGAGGACCCCCGCAGATCCTCCAGTCCAGGGGTCTGCAACCTTTACAATTAAAAGAGCCATTTTACACATTTGTTCACTAAATTAAAAGTGTTCAGAGCCGCAACAACATGCTACAACTGTGGTTATCAATTGGTGGCCCATGGGCCACTTTAAGTTTGTTGGAAGGGGCTTTTGTGCCCACTAGGGGGGACTTCATGAATATAAAATAACTAATAATTTTAATTTTTACAATTTTAGAGGATTTTTTAAATAAAATAAAAAACCTATGAACTATGCAGACCTAGGTAATTTTTTTAAATTGTGGAAAAAAATAATTAAGTATAGAAATAAAGCATAAAGTTACAGTAGGTATTTATAAGACTGAGCAGAATACAGCACCTCAGACTGAAGAAGTCTTTCGGAGGAAAGACGAAATGTTTCTACAATTTTTTTTAATGTCCAGAGGACCAGGATTTACTTTTTTAGATTAAAGTAGTATATGTTTTACTCCTTGTACTTGTTACAGTATTCACATATTTGCAAAAGAAATGACAAGAAAGCTGCTAAAACTACCAGTAGTCCTTTTTTGTTGTTTGTATAACAACCAATAAAATTCAGTTTGTGTTAGTTTTGGTCAAAGCTTGAAAGAGCCGCAGCAGAGGGGCCAAAGAGCCGCATGTGGCTCAAGAGCCGCAGGTTGCAGACCCCTGTTCTAGTCCCTCTTTTAGCTGTTCCACCGAGCCAAACAACATCTGCCTGGAGGATCTGAGAGGAGAGCTGCTGTAATCATGCTCATGTTCAGGCCACTGTTTAATACACCGTATTATATTATTTCTGTTTGGCATACATCTTAGATCCTGGTATACTGTTTCTTCTTTTTTAGTACAGGTAGTCCTCGACTTACGGTGGTCTCGACTTACAGCAATTCGGTGTTACGAACGCATTATTAATAAAAATATAAAATAAAATCTATTAAAAAATTGAAAAATCTTATTTTATGTGTTTAAATGTTCTTGATTTTATGTGTAAAGAACTTTGTTGCAGCTGTGGTGATTTTAAATGGCTTTACAAATAAATTATTATTACTGTATTATTATTTTGAAGCTGATTACGCAATTTTCGGCAGTGTTCGGCAGTTGTTGTTTAGCTTCGGTTACCTCCAGCTTCGACAGCCGGCTTTGGACAGACCGTGTGTCCGATCAGAGATAGCTTCGCTCGGATAAAAGAGCTGGAAACGGTCGAACTCTGTGGACATCTCAGGTGGACGAATGGCTTGGCGGCCTGGATGTTGGTGGCACCCGAAGCTAACATGCTAACGCCAGCCCCACCGAAGACACGGAGCCGACGTGCGGCGGAGATGCCTGCTGCGGCCGGGAGCTCGCCTCGATGCTCCGCCTGGCAGCCTCAGATGTTGGTCGGACCCGGAGCTAACATGCTAACGCAGAGAAACAGCTTCACCAGCTCCCAGTAAGTTATTAACTCTTTTTACCTTCATTATGGCTCCAAATGCATGGAGTTAACATGCAGTTACAAACAGTTTGGACTGCGTGAAGCAGCTGGAAGCTGCAGAGCTCGGACGTACAACAAGCTAACAGACATGCTAACTTTTTTTTCCCTTCATTATGGCTCCAAATGTACTGTATGTGTTTTTTGATAATTATGTAGGGAGCTGTTAGGATAGACGAAGTGCTTGGTAACTTAACTGTACATTCCGTACATGTAAAAGTGGCGGCTCGTGTGTTTTTTTCGACTTACGGCGATTTTCGACATGCGAACGGCCGTAGGAACGGAACTCGTTCGTAAGTCGAGGACTACCTGTACTTTATATTTTTGCTATTTTGGGGTGTAACTGGGACCATGAGTACACTATTTCATTCCACCTCATGTACCACGTGTGATGTGTGAGGAGTCCACCACTCGGATGCTTAAACATAGACTAAAGACCCGCCTGTTCTGTTGGACTTTTACATGTGAGAGCTTTGTAGTAGAACAAGAGGTTGATTGATCCATTCATTCAATGGAAAGTCAGATCACCTTTTGAAGCCCCCGGCAAAAAAAAAAGAAAAAAAAAAAAAAAAAGAAAACCTAATGAACTTATGTTTGTTTTTGTCCTCAGACCTGAATTACCGCATGTCTGAACAAGGTGGGACATTGTGAAAACCAGGATTTAAAGGTCATAAATCACGTCCATGCCAGAGGCACTAATGAACCTCCATACCATCAGAGAGGCAGGATTTGATTTGTACGCCGATAACGAGACAGGGCAGTCCTTTTCCTTATTAGTAGAGAACAATGTGTTGTGCTGTTCAAAAACAATATAAACGTCTGATTTATGACCACAGAACTTCATCTTTGCTTCAGTCCATTTTTTTGGTACAAAGATGGCGGCTCTTTCTGGATGTGATAAGAGTTTTAACCAGTTTGTGGATGGCACAGAGACCGGTTTACAGAAAATTATTTGAGGAACTGTTCCCGAGCGAGTCCATACAGTGATGTCCAGGACTGAATCCCGTTTTTAATGTAGCCACACACACACACCCCCGAGGGCCCGCAGAGACCTTCAGCCTTTTGACTGCAGTTTTAAATCATTTCATATTATAAACTGTAGGTGATCAGATATTCAATCTTTATTTACTGTTGGAAAACATTTTGAAGTTGTTCCACCATTTTTAGATGCAGTTTTTTTAAGACTGCTGAACCTCTACCCATTTTTACTTCGGAGGGAATTCTCAGTCCTGTTGCCATTTAACCTAGCCAGATGTAAAGTTCTCCTCCAGATGTTTATTTGGAAAATGTACTTTTACACCCCATCCCAGTTGAAGGAAACGCTGCTGCCATAAAATTCAAAATGACCCTTTTCTTTCTAAATGTAAAAAAATGTATTGAACATTTGATGTTTTTGTTTCATTGCAAGTAACTTAAAGACATTGCATTCAGTTTTAATTAACATTTTACACAAGTTCCCAGCTTTTCAAAACTTTTATCATATAGGATGAGCGTTAGCTACATAAAAAAATTATATACATGTATATATTTTTAAACAGCCATGCATCAAAGTTTGTTTTGGACCTGTGTGCAGACGCCCTGCAACAGTCTGAGGGAAAAGTGGAGCAGATCCAGACCTTCTGTCAGCCTCCCTCTGCACTCAGTCCCTGCTGACACGTGGCAAACACAAAACTATGCAAAGAAGCCGTAATCAGTGCTTTAACGTCACACCAGACTCACGTGGATCCAGTTCAGCTCTGGGGTTTAGCATCACGTTGTTTTATTTATATATAAAAAAGGTGTGGAATAAGATACTCCAAACATTGAGTTAAACCTGAACACAGTCCTCATTTAGCTAATTCCTTTGGCTATCTAAAAAAAGACAACCGAACGTGTATGAATAAGACTTTTTTTTTTTTTAAAGTCCATAAATACAAACAGTAGAAAAAGCAGATTTTAACCAAGAAAGCCGACTTTGTGTCTCTTGTTGCCCAGACCTTCTTCCTGCCGCAGCAGCTTCATGAGCGGAGCGTGCAGAGCTTTCCCAACTCGCTTCCCCGCCTGCAGACACACAAATAAACAGCTGCTGGGAAATTGTTTGGGTCGACGTGCAGTTACATTAAAACACTCACTTTTTTCTAGAAAATACACGTTTGTCTCATAGACAAGACAGAGAATTATTAAAACTCTTAAGCAAAAAGGTGAAAACTTTGTCTTTGTACAATGATCGGAGCTTAAAAGTGGCTGGGAAGACAATTGGCGATATGGTTTAGTTCAAATGTTAGATCTTTTATTTTTTTAATGTTTAATGTCGTTTAAATTAATCTGAAATAAAATTATACAAGTAGTCCGACTGCAAAATAGTGCCACAAAAATGTTTCTATTACTGTGAATACTTGAGTAAAATGTGATGCGATTTCAAAAATACAGTAGTCCCTCATTTATAACGGGGGTACCGTACACTGAAGACACGCGATAAGTGAAAAACCGCGAAGAAGGA
>JBBPBX010070771.1:8366-18499 GCA_038048925.1 Garcialebias charrua | reverse complement strand
CCCACGTCTGCTCTAACAGCTCAGTTCCACAAGGCAGAGAGCATTAGAAGAAGCGGTCATGATGAAACTACAGTCCTGTCGTATTTCACCTGGTAGCTCGCAGCTTGGTTCAGCTGCTGTGAGGCACTCTGAACGCAGGCGTCCGCACTCTCCACGTTGGCTTCTATACTGTCTGCAGGTCACAAAGAATAAACAAAAAATTACCACTGAGGTCTGGACGGATCCTCAATATGAGCAGAATCCAAGATGAAGCCATGGAGCAGCTCAGTGGGTGAATTTAGGCTCTAAGGAACCTGTTCAATATAAATCAGAGAAATCTGTGTTGTTCTAAAGATGTTACTCTGTTATCTGTTTTCTGACAGAGCAGCTAAGGATGGGGGTTGAAACAAAATGAAAATGTGATGCGGCCTGCCAGCTTCCTTAGATAAATAACTTTAACCAACTGGTATTTCATGAAGTACTGGATGTGTTGTATTATACCAGGAAATGACTTGACCGTAACTGGGCTTGATTCAGGTTATGATTGTGACTTGTTTATAACAACAACACTGAGATAATGTTTGTTGTGAATTAGCATTACATAAATAAACTGAAACTTCTCATTATTTGCAAAGTTCTTGTTCAGCTTGATTCATTAGGAAGTGATAAAAGTAAAATATCTAATAACTTTTGACAGAAAAGTTGTAAGATTTTTGATTATTGTTACTAAAATCAGTCTAATCTATATTTAGTTTAATTCAATTCAATTCAGTTTATTTATATAGTGCCAAGTCACAACAAGAAATCATCTCAAGGGCACTGAACAGAAACATTCATATATATAAAAATAATAATTTTACATAATTTATCTGAGGAGCAGACTGCTTTGAGTTTAACTCCATCACAGACTCTCATCTTGAGCAACATGAAGGCGACAGTGGAAAGGAAAAACTCCCTCATGAGGAAGAAACCTTTAACAAAACCAGGCTCAGGACAAGCGGCCGTCTGCTTCAATCGGCTGGGTTTGAGAGGAACAGATACACAATGGCAAGTCAAGAATCGCATGTTGAAATAGAAATAGTATCAAATGTAAACTATTCATTTTTAACAGTTCATTTAAGGAAATTAGGTCAATTTGTCCTCCAGTAGTCTAAGCTTAAGACAGCATGACAAGCCAACCCAAACTCCATTTAAGACTCTGGCAGCAGCATTTTGGATCAACCCAAGAAGTTTTAAAGAAGTAATCAAAAAAGGCGTTCAATACAGGATCAACTGGACTTTATTTGTTGCATGGATCTGCTGGATCTCTGCCTCTCCACCACTTATTTCAAGTTCAATGACAGTTTTTACAGACAGAAGCACGGCTGTGCCATGGGATCTCCAGTGTCACCCATTGTTGCAAACCTCTACATGGAGGAAGTGGAACAGAGAGCCCTAAACTCCTATGAGGGGACAACTCCAAGCCATTGGTTCAGATACGTGGATGATACCTGTGTCAAAATCCAAGCCAGGGAGGTGGAAGCGTTCACCAGACACATTAACTCTGTTGATAACAACATCAAGTTCACCAGAGAGGATGCTAACGACAATAAGCTGCCTTTTTTGGACTGTTTGGTGCATATGGAGGGAGATGACAGTCTCAATATTGAAGTTTACAGAAAACCAACCCACACAGACCAATATCTCCTGTTCGACTCTCACCATCCACTGGAGCACAAACTTTCTGTCATCAGAACTTTACAGCATCGGGCAGAACACATCCCCACAAGGACAGAAGGGAAGGAAAAGGAACAGAAACACATCAAAACATCTCTGCAAACATGCGGATATCCCAACTGGGCGTTTGTCAAGTCAGCAAGGAAATCTGTTAAACACAATAATGAACAGAAAAAGTCTAACAGACGGAAAAACATTGTCATTCCTTATGTTGCTGGAGTCTCAGAGAATTTCAGAAGGATTTTCAACAAACACAACATCCCAGTACACTTCAAACCCAGCCGGACTCTCAGACAGAGGCTGGTGCATCCGAAGGACAGAACCCCCACACACAAACAGAGTGGGGTGGTTTATGCAGTCCAGTGCAGCGAAGTCTGCTCAGACCGTTACATCGGAGAAACGAAACAACCTATCCACAAAAGAATGTCTCAACATAGGAGAGCAACCTCCTCTGGACAAAATTCAGCCGTTCACCTCCACCTCACGGACAAGGGACACTCCTTTGAGGACCAGAATGTTCAAATTTTGGACCGAGAACACAGATGGTTTGAAAGGGGTGTAAAGGAAGCTGTGTATGTTAAGAGAGAAAAACCTTCTCTTAACAGAGGAGGAGGTCTGAGATTTCAACTGTCTAAGACTTATAACTCAGTTTTGGATTTGATTCCGAAACGTTTTACACCAGATGGGAGCAGGGATGCTTTGTCTGTAAATTAGACTAACAAAGTTCTCTGAGCAGCCTCTTTTGTTGTTTGGGAGGTGTTGTTTGTCAATTTACATACAGTTTTGTGTCTTCTAACAGAGACCTCAAGGGAACCTCCTACTGTTAGGTGTGATCTTTCAATTTACATGTATGTGTTACAAACCCCCTTTTGTTTAAGCTGGGATGTGTCGTTTTGTCAATTTAAATAGAATGGGCATTTTAGTTAATTTGTGGTGTTATCTCAGTTTCCAATTTCATATGTTGGTGCGTGACTTGTAAGCCTGTATAAAACTTCTCGTTCTCACAGCTTCCATTCAGAATTGAAAAAGACTTCTGGACAGAAGTCGAAACGTTTTCTGCAACAAATAAAGTCCAGTTGATCCTGTATTGAACGCCTTTTTTGATTTCATCATGTCCTGGACGACTGAGAATCTTCACCAGCATTTTAAAGAAGTATTTGGACACCCAGATAACAAACCATTACAACAGTCCAGTCTAGATGTGACAAATGCATGAACCAGTTTTTCTGCATCATTTTTAGATGTTTGTAATTTTAGTGATATCACGCAGGTGGAAGAAGGTGGTTCTTGTAATGTTTTTAATGTGGGGGATAAAAGACATGTCCTGATCAAAAATAACACCAAGATTTTTAACATTAGAACTGGAGGCCAGATTAATGCATCTAAGGAGGGAGAAAGACTGAAAACTTTATTCCTAGAAGCTCAGGTCCAAAAACTAAAACCTCAGTCTTGTCTGTGTTTAAAAGCAGAATGGGAGGAAGATCTTTCAGTTATCAGGCTCCTCTCTTATGGAACAAACTTCCAGTTTCTGTCTGTGTGAGGCTGACACATTGTCCAGTTTTAAGACTGGGATTAAGACTTTCCTTTTTGATAAATCTTATAGTTAGAGTACTAGAAGGGAGTACTTTTCATATTTTTTTCATTCTGCTCCATTTTATGAGGATGGATGTTGAACTCTGAAGATCCCACTCCCACCTCCACCCAAAAACAAACAAAAAAATAATAATAATTATGAAAGTCAAAAAGGTTCCTTAATTACTTGAGCCTTTTTTTAGGTTAACCTTCACACACACATTTATATTAAATCATGAAAAGATGACATGAAATAAGCATTGATACTGTTTATTTATTTTACATCTTCATGTCATAAAGTCGCCAGTTTTTTATAGACCTGCTTGAACTTAAAGACAGTGTAAAGTGAAATTAAATGTGTGTTTTTAGTTTGTCACATGGCATAAATATGTGTTATTAATCACCCATATAAATCTGACTGATTAAAAACATTGTTTACCTTATAAAATTAAGTCTCAAAAATCATGAAAAAACATGATTTTGCCTTGCCCTGGAACGCTGGGGGCGTGTCAGTGCGTGGGCGTGGTTTCAGCGCAGCTGCGCTCGTGTCCTGCCCCTGCCCTGAGCTGACTGTGTGGAGAGGCAGACAGCAGCAGAGATCCAGTAAACCTGCTCTGTTTTTATCTGAGTTCTGTCTGTAACAGCAGCTACTTTTTCCAAGAGTTACGCTGTTTTTGTAAATAGTTTTCTTGTGTGTTTTTAATCTGGAATGAATAAAAAAAAAAAAAAAGAGTTGTACCATGCGGGAATTGAACCCGTGGGGTTTGGGACGGAAGGCAAGCGCTTTATCCATTGACCTATCCAGGCATTACAGATACTTGGTATAAAACCACGCGGTATAAAAACATGTTATGATTTGTACGGGTGCCCTGACCATTGCGACATCCAGGGAAGATGCACGAACGAGGCATAATTGATTAGCTAGCTAACAATGAACAAAATATCTATGCTATTGCTATCTGATGCTATCTGCGATTCGCGAGTGAACGGCTCCACCGAGGCGAATTTATACGGCTGGAGCTGCAGGGGGTGGGGCTATACTTAAGAAGACCGCGTGACGAAACGCGGTCACATTTAAAACACGCCTAAAAAATCCTGAAACAGAAATATGTTTATACACAGTTTGCTCTATAACTCCAAAATTAATTGAGCTACAATTTTGAGACTTTTTACTCATTTACAAGATTACAATTATGACATTTATAATGTTTATTGAAGAAAATTTTGAAATTCACTTTACACGGTCTTTAAGATGTCGAAGGTAAACGAAGAAAGAAAAGAAGGTTTATAAGATGTGCCTGGAGCTCACCTATCATGTCCCCCTGCTCATGAACCATCATACCCAGGTCCTTGAAGATGTCATTAATGTCCGTGATATCAGACTAAACCGAAAGCAGAAAGACATTTGGTTCATGTGAGATGGTTGTAACTTTACGCTGGACATCAGAACTGCGGAGTTCTCTTCAAATCTAAGCAGGGGTGCGGGTGGTTGTATTTGATTATGCTTGATACCTCTAGCTGCCTGATGGCTGATTCCCTCTCCTGGATCAGCTTCAGGTCCTCTTCAGTGAACGCCTCGGCCTCAGCCTGCACCTGAGCGTAACTGCAGGAAAACAAGCAGGAAACGTGTACTTTAAACACTCTATAGACTGTTGAGAACAGAAAAAAACAAGAACGATGTGGAGTCTAAGGATGTACCTCGGAGGTGCCGTTCCAAAACCATCTTCAGACGGACCTCCCTGTTAAAAGAAATAGCTCACGTTTCTGAGTTTATTACAGCAAATTCTAAAACGAATAACATTTTGTATGCGTAGCTAAAGCACAAACAGTAATTAAACATGCAGTACTCTATTAAATAAACTTGATTCAGTGTCAGTAAAATACAGGTAGTCCCCGACTTACGATGGAGTTACGTTCCTACGTGGCGTCGTAACGCGAGTTTCGACGTAACTCGAAACATACGTCCAAACTGTACCTTATACGTACAGTACTGTATTTTACCAAGCACTTAGCCTATCCTAACACAGTACCCTACATAATTATCAAAAAACACATACAGGTAATCCCCGACTTACGAGCACACGGCATACGAGGTTCCGGACTTACGAGCTCACTAACGAACAGTAAATTTGTAAAGAACATACAAAAAATACAGCACTTTTATGTGTTTTTAGATAAAAGTGTGTTAGCTAACCATTTGTAAACAAGTTTCTGAGCATGTTTATGAACTAGTATGAAAGTTTGTGTTGAAAAACGAGTGTTTGTAGTAGCGCTAGCATAAATGTTCCGACTTACGACTGAAAATCCGGACTTACAAGAACACGTGTTTCGTGTTCCGATGTACGAGATTTTCGTCTTACGAGATAGTCGTTGGAACGGAACTCGCTCGTAAGTCGGGGATTACCTGTACATTTCAGAGCCATAATGAAGGGGAAAAAAAAGAGTTAATTTCCTACTCTGGACTGCTGGTGAAGCCATTTCCTCCGTTTCTCCCTCCCTCCTCCGGATTCTCCATTCGTTTACGTTGTAAAATCGCCGTCCATAAAACAGCTACTTTTACACAGCTGCTGCCTGTTTCTGCCTGTCCAGCTTGCTCCAACAAGTTTTGTTTTGTTTTTTGAATGTCCAGAGGACCAGACTTCGCTTTTTTAGAGAGTACAGGCAGCTGTAGCCTCCACAGCTAGCAAAACGGGAAACCGGAAACTGCAGGAAACTGGCCAGAAACTGCGTAAATCGGCTTCAAAATAAGAAAATTCCAAATATATACAGTATACAGTACAGTATATATATTTTTTTTAATGGAGATGCGTGTTGTAACCCCGAAACGTCGTAACTCGAGGCCGTCGTAAGTCGAGGACTACCTGTAGTTATGTGTTAAAATGTTAAAATAGTTGCAGAGAACAAACTCCTGCGGAGCTATTTAAAGCAGCTCCTCCTGATTAGAACCAACAGAGACTTCTTTGTTTGGGGAGATAAGCTGAGAGGGAAGAGAGTTGCTGAGCAAGATGGCTCCCCCACAGGAATCGAAAGCCGTCACAGCTATGAGGCGCTGCAGGAAACTCAGCAACGAGAGAGATGCTTGGTGAACTCGACTTCTACTAACGGACATCTACCGTACTACAACTAATTTAATCATAATAAAGAAGAAACAAAACAAATGTCTGTTTAAAACACAGTAAAACAGTGCTACAAGAGTGACTGGATCCATGTCTAGTTTTCCACATTTTATGAAAACATCTCTGACTCACAGTTTTTAATATATAAAAATATATATTTTCAAGCTTTGACAGAATGCATACTGACACTAAACAAGACTCTATTCTGATGTCTATAAAGCAGCAGGCGTGTCCAAACGTTTTCATATGTGGGCCAAAACTATCCAGATGAAAGGACTTGTGGGCCACAAAAATGTAAATTAAATTCAATGTTAACAATATTTTTGAGAAAGGACAAAAGTTGATTAATTTTGGTGGAGAAAGTTTTAAAATTGTTGTAGATCCAAAACATTAAAAGCCTCATAAACACTAAGCTTATATTTTGTTTATTAAAAAGGATTAAATTTAATTGATTTGTGGGTCTCTGTTTGTTGTTTTCTTCTTTTTAGTTTGTTCTCAGCAACAAAAGCGTAATTTAAGTACGTGTCCTTTTAAAAAGAGGTCGATCAACCTTTTGGACCATGGACGGCCCAAATGGCTGATTGAAGTTCTGAAAAATTGTCCAGCTGTCAGTTGCTACAACAGATTCATAGAAGATTTGATCAAGTTGATCAACTCGTATGCAGATGATACCATGCTATATTCTTTTAAAAATGTCCAGTTTCCCTCTTGATTATTTTATCAACTGCAATATTTAGCCAAGTTTTATGAATCATTATTCAAAAGTTGGTAGAAATCAGTAAAAGTTTTTGGTGCTTTGTACCATGAAGTGAAAATAAAAAGATTATAGCCAAAGGTTTGTATTTTGTTTACTATTTCTCATTTTGAGAAAACTGATTTTCATCTGTTTTGCTGTTAAATCTAAACATTATATAAAAATAATTACCAACTAACTTGCAGAAAGTCTGCATTGACCTCGCCTGCTGGCCAAAATGTTACCATTCTTAAACTGCAGTTGTGGGCCGCACAAAATCAATACAAGGGCCACAAATGGCCCTCGGACTGTACTTTGGACACCCGTGCCTTAAAGTAACTGATGAAGTGTGACACTCCCTCTAGTTTAATCAGAGACTAAGTACTTTCTAAGTTCTTTGGTATACTACTTGATGATGATGAGACAAGTTACCATCCAACAAAAAGTCCATTAACTCACCACCGACACCCGGGAGCTGGCCCGGACTCGGGCCACAAAGTCCCGCTCTCTGTCCGCCGCCTGCCGCTGCGTCTTCTGGAAGCTGTTCAGAGCGGCGCTGAAGTCGTTCAGCAGACGCTCTTTCTGTAGCTTTCTCTGTCGCTAAAATCACAACAGGAAGAAACATCATCACCAAATCCAGATCTGGGATCCAATGTGATATTTACTGGATCTGAGCAGAACCTTTAGGCGGTCGGGTACCTGATCAGGGCCGATGGGCAGAGAAGTGAAGGACTTCATCAGCCTGTCGGTCTCCTTTGCCAGCTGGTTGCCTTGCTGCTGTTTCTGTTGACTGTTGTCCAAACATACACATTGCATTGTTTTCCTACAGTTGAGCTTTATTACTGACATTCAGTACTGTACAGAGTAAGTATAAAACTTTAGAAATGGGGGGAATTAAATGGACAGGTTATGAACAACTACTATCTTACCTGTTGTAGATAACTATTTGAACAGCCCCAGTTTGGAAAAATAGTTTAATTTTGACACGATTGATGAGCTAAAGATTAGGGTTGGGCAGTGATCTTCAAATCCCTGAAGTTTAATTAAAATGAGCAAATTCAAAGATTTAACATGACAGTTATGAATGTTTTTATTAACACTACTAGTGACCCACCAAGTTATCAAAGTTCATGCTCCATAATCCAGGTAAAAAAAAATCCAACAAGTTCAGTCGGGTCATCTGGTCGGATTCTGTTTTTGTTGAGACGCTTCATCCTTCATCTAAAGGACGTCATCAGTCCGAGGAACCACAACAAACTGAGTCCCATAAGCAGCACACTCTCATAGTGGATCGACCAGTTTGCTGGTGATAAGATGGTTTCTGGGGCCTTCCCTCTCCCCTGTCGACTCATCTGAGGCAACCATGGCCAAAGTGTCCAACATGGTTTAAAACATCACCGCTTTGGCTTCACAGCGGAGTCAACAGTGGAAAGTGTGGGGCCCAGAAACCATCTTATCACCAGCAAACTGGTTGGTCCACTATGGGAGTGCACTGCTTGTGGGACTCAGTTTGTTTGTGGCTCCTCAGACTGATGAAGTCCTTTGGATGAAGGATGAAATGTCTCATCGAATAAAGAAACCATCCAGATGACCTGACTGAACTTCACTGGACCCACCCAGTTGTTTCCCAACAGTGCTTTTCTAATGGAAGCAGTTTTTTTAAAATAAATACTGTATAGGCCAAACTACTCAAAACATCCCAGCTGTTGGTCTCATTGTCTATTTTGAAAGAAACAAAAAGTGGAAACTATGGTTACGAGTGAGCATCCCTCTCCACACTGATCCACCAGTGAAAATAGTCATGTAAACAGCACATCACACCAGTTTTGGCCTCCCTGCACTGGCTACCCAGTCACCTTCGGATCCAGTTTAAAATACTCATGTATGTTTTTAAATCACTGAACAGTTCCACCCCATCTTATCTCACTGATCTACTGCAGCCATATGTCCCACCACACTCTCTGAGGTCAGCAGACCAGATGCTTCTTTCAGTTTCTGAAACTCGTCGTAAGCTCAGGGGTGACAGGGCTTTCTCTGTTGCTGGTCCAATACTGTGGAATGAGTTGCCACTGCGTGTCAGGCAGGCCCCCACACACACAGTCTTTAAAGGGATTGTGACATGATGTTGGAAATTTGCATATTTGTCACAACATATATATCTTATATCATTCAGCTCTGTTCGTTTTTGCAAAATAAATTATAAATATATTAAAATTTTATTCCAAGTTATGGTAGTTTTTTCTCTGGGACACGCCCCTAAAAATCCGCGCATTTCCGCAAAACGTCATTGTGACGTGCATGTGGGCATAAGGCAGAGCCTTGCCCGTTTGTTTGGTGTGTTAACTGCTTTCCCTACAGATTCTTTTTCTGAAAGATCGCCTCTTTTTTTTGTGTAACTTGAAAAATGCCGTCACGTTGTAGCGCAGCAGTGAACAAGTGAGCCTTCACAAATTCCCAAAAGATGAGAAACTTCGACAAGAATGGACCAGACAAGTACAGAGAACGAGGGACCGGTGTGTGACCAAGAGTCGTATGTCTGCAGCGACCATTTTACTGCCAATTGTTTTCAGGAAAGACCTGGTATAAAAGAATCTTTAGGATTACCAGTAAGATGTAGAAGACTTTTAAAACCGGATGCTATTCCTACTATTTTTAAAAGAAAATCTACAGAAGAAAGTGCCACAGGAGCTACCACGTCAAAACAACGCAGGGAAGCTACCGTCGGAAAAGAGTAAGTCTTTGTGTAAACATAATCAGAGGTGTGTACTGTTTTAGATGATAAACTATATATTTAACGTGAGCTCATGTTTTACTTTATATACTGTGAGTGTATAAAGCCAATTATCACGGAGGATTCTTCATGTGTGATGCTAAAAAAAAATTTAGCCGAAATAAAATCAGGAGCAAACACACGTTGCTATTTATGTATTTTTAAATTATGTCTGCGCGATCAAGTAACATCAGTAAGTTTTTTTTATTCAGGGAGGGTTTATTAATGAGAGTTTTGGATGATTTAC
>JBBPBX010070770.1:0-18499 GCA_038048925.1 Garcialebias charrua | reverse complement strand
TTTAGAGTGTACTGCTTCCTGCTGGTCCGTAAAAGAACAGCACTTTGCCATGCGCCGCCGTGTGTCAACCATAAACACAGAGGCGAAACTTTAAACGCATTTCGCCGCACGGCTGATGTGCACGCGCGGCGCGCGCGCTCCAGCCTGCGGACCAAAGCGAAAGTCTAACTCAGCCTTTACGCTGTCTGAGGACAGAGTCAGCACCTGGCCATCGGGAGAGGGGGGGAGTTTATGTGCAGGTGTGCTGTTACTTGCCTCAAACCGAGCAAAGAACTCATTCAGTTCATTCAGCGCAGAGGCTGAGCTGTCACAGGTCTGGGGGGATGGTTTGTAGTTTGTTATGGTCTGTATTCCCTCAGAGATCTGTCAGATCTCAACTAAAAATTGGGTTATAAATATGGGGAAACAAAACAAATATGTTGCTTTGGTGTACAGGTATAAGTCGCAGGCATGTGAATTTATGCTACAAAAAAAAAAAAAAAAACTGAGGCTTGTACACCAGAAAATACAGTATGCCCAATCTGTTACTGATCCAACATTTTGGAGATGACTGTCACCTACTACTGCCCCATGTTTCATCTCAACATATTAAAAACTAAATTATAGATATTTTGCTATCTATGCTAAAGTCAATTGGCTATGGTAGCCATCTTGAATCAGGTTGGCTCCAGAAGTTGCTGTGGTACATCCAATGATTGCTTTGAGAGTTTCAAGTAACTGATATTATGCTAACAGATACACCCAATCACACTCCTTCTTTTGGCTGTTCCCTCTTCAGGGGTTGTCACAGCAAGTCCTCCTACTCCATCTCTGCCCTTTCCCACCTCCATCCTCACTCCAATTACCTCAATGTCCTCTCTAACTGCATCCATATACTTTGTACTGTATCTCCTCTTTGTCTTTCTCCTGGCAGCTGCATTCCAAACATCATTCTACCAATATACCCACTGTCCCTCCTCTGGACATGTCCAAACCTTCTCAGTCTGGCCTCTCTAACTTCCCAGTTGTTCAACCTGTGCTGTACCTCTGATGATCTCATTCCCAATCTTATACACCCTTGCCACTCCTAAGAAGAAAGTCATCATCCTCAGTTCTGCCACTTCTAGTTTTATGTCCTGTCTTGTTGTCAATCCCATTGTCGCCAAACATCCAGCATAGCTGGTCTCCCACAAACTCCAACGAACACATGCAAATAACCATATAAATCTCTAACATGAGAGTTTTTAGTTACTCATTTCTACCAGAAGAAAATCCATTAGGCACAGACATGAAGCAGCACTCCTGTTCTAACTCAAATAAAAGTTAACACATGCAGCACGTCAAGACTGGCAAGAAGAATAAGCATATTAAAAGCTGGACTCACATACAAGTCTCCTGTGTTTCAACACTTTTCTCTGAGCTTCTATTTGAGCTAAACTGACAGTCTGAGCGTCATCAGTGGTACCTGATCACATGCTGTGAAAGAGTGAACCTCTAACTGTGTTGGATGGAATCAGATTTATTACTAACGTAATACTTCTCAGGCCAGGTACAGTGAACTAGGAGGCCAGATATGGCCCATGGGCCAGCAGTTGATGATCACTGATGAGCAGTGATCAGCTGTATGCTCCAAGCAAATGTTTGGATCTTTAAATCTTCTGCAGAAAGAACATGTGTTCCTGCCTGAACATGCTTAGAAACTATTGAAAATGTGTCGGCCCAGCATCAATGTTTGGGGTTGAAAATGATAATTAGTAAGACAGAAAAATGGCCGCCAGATTAGAGGAAGAAAAACAAAATACATGATTAAACAAGATAACTTTATTTTTTTTATTTTTTTATATAATACATAAAGTGTCTTTGATAATTTGCCTTTAGTGAAAATAGTGAGTGATCAGGCGGCCACACAACAGAACATTTCACATAAAAATGTTTTTTAACAACCACTGTTAAAATATAAAAGTCACTTTTGGACTACTTCAGGTCTATTTGAAAATGATGATATGCTCATGAGCAACTCAGGAATTTAAAGGAGTTCTTTATTTATACTGTTTACATCAGTATTCCATTAGTTTAAAGTGTAATGTGGTGGCACAAATGAAGCTTCTGGCCTAATAGTTAAAATAAAATTAAAAATAAAAAGCACTATTATGAGAACATTGTGATGCCCAGTGAAACAGTAAAAACAGGTTTTAGTCTACAAAAGAGTGGATGAGAAGTAAATAAAACAGATTTATGGCAAAGCTAAAACACTTTATATGTGGAGTACTGTACATAATGCATAAGACGTGGGAGGTCTTGGCATTTCACATAACACAGGTTTCTCAGGGGCTTGATCCAATACCTGAGGCTGCCTTGAGGAGCAGAGCGCTGAAAACCAGCGCACACACACATATATACACACATGCAGTTTACATTCCACAAAAGTATGCATGCGTCCACAGTAAACGTAGTGGGAGTGAACAAACCTCGGCAGATTTCCCTCGGTAACATGCTGTTGGTAAATATTAATAATCTCTGGTCTCATCGCGGCTTGTGGAAGATGTAGAAATGTGAGATACATTTGAAGGGAGGTAAGGTGAGGTAATGAATATTGACGAGTATGTTAAACATGAGAAAACATTCTAGAGCCGTGAGACAGATGATGGATCAAAAAGTAAGAAAAAAAAACATTTGTTTTATGGTTAAGATATACACATTAGGAAGGTTTTAGCCAAAGGGAACGCCCACACTTTCTTTTACAAACACAGTGGTTCAGAAATGCACGGATAACAGTTAAAGAGACAATTAAGATATTAAAACATTATAAACAATGAATATCTTGCCTGTTGTATAGTTTGTGAATGGCATAGGAGAATTAGAGTTTAGTGTTAGTTCTGAATAAACCGATGAGCAAATGGCTACAGGGAAGCCAAGACTAGAGTGGATTTCTGCCATATTAAAACAATTCTAATCTTAAAAATTTAAAAGCGGTTCATGCAGGTGCTCTTCCAGAAACTTCTATTCATGTCAGTTTTGCATTAAACAGTTGCACAGACATTTTGGGTTACAATATTTGCAAAGGAAAATAGCAAACTCTAACACTTTGGTGCCAGTCTGAGGCACGTCCAGCAAGAATATCATAATATTTTTGCAAGAATGAGCATGTTGTACAAAAATCAGAGAGTCAGAGTCAGAGAGTCTTTATTGTCATTTGCACCGCATGTGGTACATGAGATGAAAACGAGATTATGTACACGAGGTCAAAAATGACAGTAACATAAAGTTTTATGTAACAGCAAATTACACTGACTGTTAAATCTTTGAGATTAGGGTTGCTTTAAAATGGTAGTCATTCACTTTGGATTTGACCACGCTGAGATTAGCTGTTAGCACGTTCGACTTAAACTATTCCTCTAAACTGAAGGCACACAATGAGCTATCTACAACAGGTAAGATTGTATTTGTTCATAACCCTGCTACCATTGCAAACTGAGCTATTCTGCGTTTTGTTCATACTAAGATCAATATTTAACACAAGGCCAAAGCTAAAATTCAAAACTGCTGAGAGTAAGCCCAGGGCAATATTGTAAAAAATTAAAATTAAAAAATTAAAAAATTCCTGTTTGATTACACACACAAAAAAAAGTCCAGAGGTATTGACACTGATTGATGTGAGTCCTCAGCATGTAACACACATGTGCAAATACTCATGAAGATATGCCATTTATCAGATGTGGTGCTGGCTCTTTAATGATTTAGAACCGTTCTTCATTACTTATTTCATAATTCAAAGTCAGAATTGTGTTCCCCGAAGGCACACACTCCTCTTTGGGGCTGGTTCATGGATGTACTGGTGAGCAGAGAGGATCATGTCTTTCCACTACAAACACCTCACTCATCCTCATGTTCACTTTAGCTTCTGAAAAAGGCACCATTTTACTCTGAGGGGGGAAGAAATGATGCTGATCTATTGAAACTCAGTCCAACTGTCAGGATGCAGCATTCTTATGCTGCGTAGACGCTTATATATACCTGTCACTCTGTACAAAAATCACAACTGAATCAAAAAAACATCATAACAGAAGATGGATTATACACTATGCACCTTTCTGCAAAACTGGAGAACTTACATTATATATCCAGCAACATATTTTGCAAAAGTGTAATAAAAAACCCATATTATGTTTAAATATAACTTGTTAAATTATGCATTTTTTCAAAATTTCATAGTAAAATTAGTCATTTATGAGGCTACGTTTAATATGTGTAGGAGGAATGATGAATGTGAGAAAAAAAAACTGCTAAGTGAAGTGGCATAAAATTAAAAATTGAACAGCATCGGTTGTTTTATGATATATTGGATTAATATGCAGGGACCAACTCATCGTAAATTTGGGATGTTTGCTGTTTGTCTGCAATGACATGTAAAACACTAGACCCAAGGAGAGTCGGAGGAGCAGGACTTATGTACACAGAAATGATATGATGTTTTGAAAAGAAGACAAATGGAGCAAACAGAGCGTGCTCACTTGTTTGAACATGCTGTCAACAGCTCCCTGAAGACAAAGGCCTAATAAGGAAGTGGGTTTAGTTTCCCACCCAGTGCCATATTTTCACCTGTTTACCACTTTTGGTTAAATGGACATGATAAATTGCCTGGGATCAACAGTTTTCCTCAGCATATAGAAGTATTCAACTCTTACAGAAAACAAATTAGTTTGTGCCATCACAAAAAATAGCATGGATGCTGACATCTTTAGTGGGCATGACCGTGTCCACTTTGATACACCTGTGTATTTTTGAACTGTTCCAGAGATGACCATTACTGACCTCTCAGTAAAGCAAGACATTTAACTACAAATTATTCCATTAGTTGTAATCTGAGAACATAGTCACCAAAAGAGACTATTTCTATCTTTGATTTTATTCTAATGTAATCAAAATAATAACTTTTGTCATTTTCATGATGTGTGCTTTTAAGCTGTGTTATTCTGTAAAAGCATTACTGTGTCACTTCTGCACTAACGATGTATTCACAAATTGTGTGAAAGTTGAGGGCTTGGGTCAGAGAGACCCGGCCGTTTTGTTTAGAAAGTCAGAAGACAGTTAATCCGTTGTTTTTATGAAAAGGGCTCCAGCACTCTCTGTCTTTCCAAAACATTTTCACTCTGCTGTGAATTTCACCTTGAATCTTGATAACAACAAGTGAACTCCTCGCTGGTCCACGGACCAATGAAAAAGACACAAGTCTCACTCCTCTCATGATCTTCTTTTAAGTTCTAAGTTTTTGCTGAAACGCTTCAGAGTCTGCTGGGAACTTCAAAGAGATGTGAACTTTCCCAAAGAGCTGGATGGACGTTTAGTCACACGCTAAGGACACGTCATCCAGTTAAGGACTAATAACATGCTGTTATAGTCCACTTAGAACGAGCGTAAGCTCAAAACTTTGTTTATTCCTTCCTGGAATAAGTTTATCTTGAAGTCAGAGGCCAGGAGCTGACGCATTTTCTGATGACCAACGCGAAACCAGGAGACGTTGAAAACGTAAACGAGAACCAGCTCGGACGTGCTGGGCCTGAAGGACTCTGTGCATCTGAAAGGCTGGTGTCATCTCTTTATCAGACTCGTCGTCGAAGGTAAAGAGCTGTTTACAAACGTACCTGGATTTCAGCAGAAGTCTGATGGAAAGTGTCATTTCTGGTAACATGCTCAAGACAATTTCCTTTAAACCATCTTTCCTCCTATCTCCTTTCCCTCAATTCTAAGCTGGAAACTAATTAAGTCATAGAGCCTCAGACTAAATATGTTAACATCCTGTATTTATGTCTGTTGTGTTACAATTTAAATGTGCTGACGTGTTAAATTGCAAGTAAGGGAAATCATGTCAATCAAGTGTAATGATGTTAATTTAGTTGATTTATTTTAAATAAATGGTAGTAAGTTAACGTGTCCATTGTCACTCTATGGCTCTATTTATTTATCCATCATAAAGATCACAGAAATATTGGGTAAACTGAAAAAGAAAGAATCCGTGAAATTACTATTCAATCTGAATGAGTAAATTAATTAAGGTAAAGAGGTCAGTATTAATATTGACCTCCTCATAATCCTTTACATCTGGTGGCACCGTACCGGTTTCTGAAAGTTTATTGATAAATCTGTGGTCTCTCATGAACTGTAACGTCATGTTTGCATAATAGGATCCAAGTTTTAAACTCTGAGGATAATAATTTTGGCTGGAAGTGTTCAAGACAGGCAGATTCTGCATGTTTTTATTATTTGAAGCTGAGAAATTGTTATTGTTTCAACTCTTTAACACGCTGTTGGAAGCTTTTAGGTGAGGTCTTGTCAGCCCGTGGTCTGTGGGGGTTCTGGTTCCGGTCCAGTTCACACAGACTCCTGTACAAAGCTTTGTTGACCGCCGAGTCGAAAGCCTGAAAGCTATAATTAACATCTACCAGATTGCTGTGTGGTATTTTACATGTTTGAGCAGGTCAGAGAAGCATATTACTGTTAGAACGTTGTCGGATAGTGGTTCTGAAACCCGAATTCTGCTCCTTTAAAGTGGACGGAACCGACCTGAACGCGGCTCCGAGGGAGTCCGTGTCGTGTTACAGTTGACGTGCTGGTTACTGAGCGTAGCTAAGTTGTGCCTGTTTTAAATGTGATTGCCATGTTTCGGAATTTTGGAAAGTTAATTTGAAGCGTTTGAGTTGTGTATAGAGTCTATAGAATTGGGTTCTGCTGTGCTAAGCTAACGTTACAGCGACGTGTCCTACACGTTTGTTTATGAGCTGTGATTGGATAAAAAGAGAGTCGTGATCTGTCAATCACGCCTCGTATCTGTAAAGCGCTGATTCGCTGAGGTGGGGGACGCACGCCGTTGCGACCAGCCCACTTTGTCGTCATTTCCGGCACTGCATTGGTCGAAGGTAAGAAAACTACATTCACCATGAATGCTTGAGAATGGTACTACAAGCGCTGTGATTGATTGGTTGACGTCACGTATCTTTGTAGCGAGCTCCGCCTCACTCAAGTACGAGAGCTGGTGACGCGCTGCGTCGACCCGCCTATTTTTGTCGTCATTTCCAGGTGCACTTTGGGTGACAAGCAGTTCACACTCACAGGACAAACGGAGATTTCACTGAGAGTTTAAAAACTCATTTGAAGCCATCTAAACTGTCTAACCACATAAATCTGTCTCTGACAAGAACGTGGTTCGAGCGCTTATCACGGACACACTAGAAACTAACTCTAAAAGGTTGTTTTTAGTTTAAATACTGAATAGAAAAATCAGTCTCCTCGTGATAACATTAAGACTTGAAGCTGCCCCCTGTTGGTTAAAAGACGTTAACAGATGAATTTTCTCATAAAACATCATAAAAAGTCAGCATTTTTATGGTGAATTACCAGCTCTAAAATTGTTCTGTACACAAACAATAACTTCTGTTTATTTTAAATAATTTTTCTTTTAGAATAACAGAGGTACAGACAAACATTTTTGCTTATTTTAAATACAAAAGAATTTAAAATAACAAACAAAAGTACACTTCTCACTCCAGATACATTCTCTTGGAGCAAAATTAAACAGGATCTGCTAAATTTTAGTGTTAACAGTGCATTTATTTGAAATCTTTAAATAGGTGTTTGGGTGAAAGACAGAAAAATTAAGCGTGGTTTAATAGTAATTGTTTTAAAAGATAAGTCTATTAAGTTAATACGGCCACAAAGGCTTTAACTTAAAACATTTTTCATTGAAGGTAAAACCTAAAATAAATAATAGGTTCTGAATGAATAAAAGGCTTGTTTATAGATTACAAGGATAAAACCAGAAAGCTGTTTTAGTGAAGTAACTCAACGCTAAGAAAACATTTATTTGCATACACTATAATAAATACCATCTTATTGATTCAAACAAAATCAATACAAAACGATGGCAGAAAAAGAAGAAGTGGATAAGGATTCTAGTCTGAGGGATCTGGTCACAGATTCAGACCCAAAGTCGGGTCCTCCTGAATCAGATCCCGAATCAAATCCTGAATCGGACAAAGAGTCTGATGCAGAGTCAGATGCAGAGTCAGATGCAGAGTCAGATACAGGGCCAGTGGACCCAGATCCTCAAGGCCTGGATCAAAAGCCTGGAAAACATAAGCCTGACTGTATTGATGAGGTTTTAGGGCAGCTTGCAAAAATGTTCACAGATTATGGTAAAAAGGTGCCTGAAATGACTCCACTAACATTAAACGCTGAGCTGTCAACAATGGCAAACAGTGGCTCAAAAAAGGAAGCAAAAAAGGTCAGTATGGAGCGTTTAGCAAAGCTGGCCCTGTTACTAAAGGCCAGGTTGGACCAGGAAGTCAGAGTAAATTCAGGTCTAGAGCATGATCTGAAGCGTGAACAAAGAGCGCACAAGGCGGATAAGTCAGCATTCAATGTTGACTTACAACTAGCTCGAATGGAAGCTGAAAAGCTGCAGGTGGAGGTTCAGTCACTAAAACAGTCTCAGATGGACGGTGCAGCTCAACTGGTTTGCAAACAAAAACAGGCTGAGGTTGACCGTTTGAATCAACGTTTACAGGAGGTAGATGAGTCACGTGAGGTAATCATAAAAAGCGAACAAAATACTTTAAAGTTATACGAGGAGTCAGTACGTGAAAATCTCAGGACTCGGGCACAACATGAGGCGGTCATTCTTGAAAAAGATGAACTCTACAGTCGGTGTTGTGAATTACAACGCGAGTGTACAGACAACCGCGCAGAGTTAAAAGAGTGCAGGGAGAAGCTGGCCTCAACTGAATACAAATTAATCAAAGAAAAGAAAAAACGTCTGGAATTAATTAAAGGTCAGTCTCCAGATGCGCCCAGAACACCGACACCACCGCCTAGAACACCAACACCACCGCCTAGAACACCAACACCACCGCCTAGAACACCAACACCACCGCCTATAACATCAACTCCATCGCCTAATCCACCACGCCGTCCCTTAGGGCCTCTAAAACCAACAAACCCACCGGATGCGCCGGTGGGTGGATCTGATAATAACCCACAAACTCCTCTTTCAATGGCTGAACTACGGAATATGGCTAAAAGCATTCAAACCTTCGCTCCAGGCCCGTTGGGCTCACATGAAACCAAGATCTATCTCGATGACCTTGATTTTCAGCTTCAACGCTTCCCAGAAGCTACAGTTGATGATAAAATCTGTCTGGTAAGGTTGACCTCGGACAGGACAGTGCATGCTTTCATGAAGCGTCAACGGGACGCCGTGATGAAAGACTACAGTCTTTTATGTGCTGCGCTGATAAAGGAGTATACTCCTTGCACGGGGCCCGATGGCATCATAGCGGCGGCGGACGTCAAGCAAGGTAGGAATGAGCACCCAAGGTCATATTATGACCGAATATTCCGTGCCTATTTCGGTGACAGATGCGAACCAGAGATGGAGGAAGAGATAGGGTTTAAATATATCTTCAGCAAAAATCTTTGCCCTGACATAAGAGAGAAAGTACATGTCAGCGCAAACTACAAACGGAGGTCCATCGAAGAAATAAGAGAGTGCGCGATAGATGTTTTTACAGGTCGCACACCAAACAAAACACCCTTTGAGGTGTGTCCTGGTGAAATGGTCAAATCCAACTCACTAGAGCTGGAAGGGGCGCGGAAACCGACTCCCCATCCTACGAAGGGTGAGAAAAAACAGAATTTTCGACCTAACAGACCACGTAGTGAAGGTGCCCGCTGGAACTATGACCCGCAGTGGCTCAGACAAGACCCAGAGTTCGGAAAACGATTTCAAAAGGGGGGCGCACGTCCTAAAGATAAGAAAGATGGTCACAAAAGTAAACCATATCACAAAGGGGGGTCCCAACAGGAACCCCCAGGTCAAGGACAAGCCCCTCCTGCCCCTCGAATGGAACAGTCCGAGACAGGCAAAAAATCGCAAAAGTTCCAGAAGAAAGGCCATAATTCTCTGTCCCCAGAGGACATGGAGAAAATACGTCGGTTGTTAAAAGAGTTGGATAATACAAGCAATGATAACAAACCTGGAGTGATGTGTAGCACTATCGTTGATAGTAAGTCAGAGCACGCAAATCACGACAGTCAACAAGACACTGATGGTCAGAATGCTGACAATCAGGATAATGACAGTCCATACATTGACAGTCCAGAGTGTGTCGGTCAACAAGACGTTGACAGTGACCATGACATTATTGTCACAGACTCTAACAGCCCCTCATCAAACAAGGGGGGGGGGGAACTCAACCATCGACGACAGTGACCCGCCACAAACTGAAAACTCAGACACGTTGGTGACTGCACTGACGGTTCAGATGAAGAAAGATTACACAGTCAGAGGTCAACGTAAACAGAATGATTGGCCGAAACCTTTAAGGTTTCTGTGTGACTTTGAAAAAAGGGGGGAGGCTATGAAAGCTTACCTGCCAATCACACTGGAAGGGGTCCTCACGCATGAAGCACTCCTGGATGGCGGAGCCGACATTACCATTATGTCAGCCAAACTGTTCGAGGAACTACGGACCGCCGCTATCGGTGTTCACAGGCAAATACCCCTTGTAAAAAGTGCTATAGAACTGCAGGGTCTCGCAGAGACGAGAACAACCCTAACAGCTATAGCTATGGTTCACATGCAGATTGGCAAAATGACATTATACCACCCGGTACATGTGTCTACACTCGATTCATTCCCATTTCTAGTTGGCCAAGACTTTATAAACCGCTTTGATGCAATTATAGACTATGGCCGACAGAAAATGTGGAGCACAGTGAGAAAGCCTCTGCCAATAAAAGTGCCTCCTAGTTGTGATACAGACTGCCTAACCGCAGGTACCGCAAAGGACACACGGGACACCTCATCTGAGGACAAGAGCCCGGTAAGTGAACCTACAAAAACAGGTGAGGCAGAAGAGGCCCAACAAGAAAGCCTCCTCTGCGAGCTGAAACAATCAGCACTCACTGAACACTACCTACAACAGGTAGTAAAAGGTGTCGAGATCCAGGGATCCTACACCGAAGATGCTGTACTGTCTCCTTGGACAGATAATTCAGCAATCAGCCAAGCTCTTTATGAAACCCATCCATCCATCCATCCATTTTCTTCCGCTTATCCGGGGTCGGGTCGCGGGGGTAGCAGCCTAAGTAGGGAGGCCCAGACTTCCCTCTCCCCAGCCACTTGGAGCAGCTCCTCTGGGGGAATCCCAAGGCGTTCCCAGGCCAGCCGAGAAACATAGTCCCTCCAGCGTGTCCTGGGTCTTCCTCTGGGTCTCCTCCCGGTGGGACATGCCCGGAACACCTCACCAGGGAGGCGTCCAGGAGGCATCCTAACCAGATGCCCGAGCCACCTCAACTGGCTCCTCTCGATGTGGAGAAGCAGCGGCTCTACTCCGAGTCCCTCCCGGATGACTGAGCTTCTCACCCTATCTCTAAGGGAGAGTCCAGCCACCCTGCGGAGAAAACTCATTTCAGCCGCTTGTATCCGAGATCTTGTTCTTTCGGTCATAACCCAAAGCTCATGACCATAGATGAGGGTGGGAACGTAGATCGATCGGTAAATTGAGAGCTTTGCCTTTTGACTCAGCTCTCTCTTCACCACGACAGACCGGTACAGCGCCCGCTTCACTGCGGACGCTGCACCTATCCGCCTATCGATCTCACGCTCCAGTTTTCCCTCATTCGTGAACAAGATCCCGAGATACTTAAACTCCTCCACTTGGGGCAGGACCTCCTCCCCGACCCGGAGAGGGCACGCTACCCTTTTCCGGCTCAAGACCATGGCCTCGGATTTGGAGGAACTGATCCTCATCCCGGCCGCATCGCATTCAGCTGCAAACCGCTCCAGTGAAAGCTGTAGATCACGAGCTGATGAAGCCAATAGGACCACATCATCTGCAAAAAACAGAGAAGCGATTCTAAGGCCACCAAAACGGATCCTCTCAACACCTTGGCTGCGCCTAGAAATTCTGTCCATAAAAGTTATAAACAGAATCGGTGACAAAGGGCAACCTTGGCGGAGTCCAACTCTCACCGGAAACGAGCCTGACTTACTGCCGGCAATGCGGACCAAGCTCTGACACCGGTCGTACAGGGACCTAACAGCCCATATCAATGGGCCTGGTACCCCATACTCCCGGAGTACCCGCCACAGAACCCCCCGAGGGACGCGGTCGAATGCCTTTTCCAAGTCTACAAAGCACATGTAAACTGGTTGGGCAAACTCCCACGCACCCTCCAGGACCCTGTTGAGGGTGTAGAGCTGGTCTAGTGTTCCACGACCAGGACGAAAACCACACTGCTCCTCCTGAATCCGAGGTTCGACTATCCGACGGACCCTCCTCTCCAGAACCCCTGAATAGACCTTACCAGGGAGGCTTAAGAGTGTGATCCCTCTATAGTTGGAACACACCCTACGGTCCCCCTTTTTGAATAGGGGAACCACCACCCCAGTCTGCCAATCCAAGGGAACTGCCCCCGATGTCCACGCGATATTGCAGAGTCGCGTAAGCCAACACAACCCCACAACATCCAGAGCCCTAAGGAACTCAGGACGAATCTCATCCACCCCCGGAGCCTTGCCACCGCGGAGCTTTTTAACCACCTCGGCGACCTCCGCACCAGAGATTGGAGAGCCCGATCCAAAGTCCCCAGGCTCCGCTTCCTCAGTGGAAGACGTGCCAGTAGGATTGAGGAGGTCTTCGAAGTATTCCGCCCACCGACTCACAACATCCCGAGTTGAGGTCAACAGCACGCCATCCCCACCATAAATGGTGTTGGTCGCGTACCGCTTTCCCCCCCTGAGACGCCGGATGGTGGACCAGAATCGCCTCGAAGCCGTACGGAAGTCATTCTCCATGGCCTCTCCGAACTCCTCCCACGCCCGAGTTTTTGCCTCAGCAACCACCCGAGCCGCATGCCGCTTGGACTGCCGGTACCTATCTGCTGCTTCCAGGGTCCCACAGGCCAAAAAGGCCCAATAGGACTCCTTCTTCAGCTTGACAGCATCCCTCACCGGTTTCTTTATGAAACCTTGGTTAAAAAACATTTGGGTCTAGAACTAACGAAGAAAGCTTTACGCTTTCATCTCGATCCCAACAGTGAGCGGGTAATGACCGCAAATGGAGTCATTCGCCTGAACATGAACTGGAACAAACGAGAACTGGTCCACCCGTTCCTCGTGGTCCAAAACTTACCACATGCATCCTATATAGGCTCTGACATTTTGGTAAGATTGGGTGTCCGAGTGGACACCGTCAACAATGTACTGTGGTCGCTGAAAACAGACAAAATGGATTCTCCTGTGCTAAGCACAGAAAATCTCAAAGCTGGACAGACTATACCAGAAGTCTGCGAGGTTGCTTGCAACCAATCCATCACAGTACTACCTCAGGCAATGAACCGGCCACTTTATCTAATAATCAAACTTCAACAAATCAAATCCCTCCTACAAGCCAACCATCTGTTAATCACACCTTCTCTTTTTCTCCATTCTCAGTCAGTGAGGTAAATAAACTGTTAAATGATCTTGATCCTAAAAAATCTGCAGGTCCAGATGAACTTCCACCTTATTTCTTAAGGCTGGCTGCTCATATCATCACAGTCCCTGTGACCCACATCTTTAATCTGTCCATAAGCCAAAACACCATTCCGGATGCTTGGAAAACAGCCTTTGTTCTTCCTTTGCTGAAGGGAGGTGACCCCACCTCATTGAACAATTATCGACCGATCTCTAAACTCTGCATCTTAGCCAAGGTTCAAGAAAAACTGATAAACTCTCAGATCAAAAATTATCTGGACTCATTTAACATCTTACCTCTCCATCAATCTGGTTTCAGGAAAAAACACAGCACAACAACTGCTTCTCTGAAGGTTCTGAATGATGTTGTTGAAGCATTGGATGCTAAGGACTATTGTGCTGCACTTTTCTTAGACCTGTCTAAAGCTTTTGACACTGTGGATCATAACATCCTGTGTCATAAGCTCTCAGAAATCGGTTTCTCTGATCACACCATCGGTTGGTTTTCTAACTATCTTTCCAATCGGAGGCAATGTGTTCAACATAACGGTGCTTCTTCCAGCTATTTAACAGTTAAAAATGGTGTACCACAAGGCTCAGTTTTAGGACCAACTCTCTTTACAATCTACATAGCTAATGTAGGTCACTGCATCCCTGATGCATCCTTACATTTCTATGCTGATGATACAGTTGTTTATTGCCGAGCTAAAACAGTAGCTAAGGCTTTCCAGTTACTACAATCCGCTTTTGACATCATCCAGTCAGATTTGTTCCGTCTCAAACTTGTCCTAAATGCTGATAAAACAAAAGGGATGTTTTTTTCAAATAGGAAGGCGGTTCCAGCAGATCCTCCTCTGATTTTATCTTCAAATGGTGTCCCTATTGAGTTTGTTGATTCCTATAAATATCTGGGTATCCTGATCGATTCACATCTCTCTTTTAAACTCCACGTGGAAAACCTAGTGAAGAAATTGAAAGTTAAACTGGGTTTCTTTTTCAGAAACAGATCCTGTCTAACACTGAATGTTAGGAAACGCCTTGTATCTGTGACTTTCCTTCCCTCCATTGATTACGGTGACATTCTCTACATGAATGCTCCTACAAGCACCCTGCGGATGTTGGATGTGGTCTATCATGGTGCACTAAGATTCATAACTGGTTGTGATTATCGTACCCACCACTGCACCCTGTATTCACTGGTTAACTGGACATCATTAACCTCACGCAGACTCTTCCACTGGTACATTTTCATCTTTAAATCACTTCTTGGTCTGCTGCCCTCATACATCTCCTCCTACATGTCTTTGCGTGAGTGCAGCTACAGTGTGCGCTCTCAGGACATGATTACCTGCAGTGTTCCGTCAGTGAGGACTGAACTTGGAAAAAGGGCCTTCTCCTATTCTGCTCCTGCTTCATGGAATATCTTACAAAAAGATCTGAAGCTCTCGACCTTGACTTCTCTAAATGGTTTTCAGAATCTGTTGGAATCCTGGCAAAAACCAATGCAGATTTGTTCCTGTCTTTGATTTTATACGTCTACCTTATAATGTTTTGCTAGTTTTTTGATACTTTGTTAAAAAAAGAAAAAAAAAATCTTTTGTTTTTTTCTCTCTTTTTGTTTTCTATTGTTTATTGTTTGTTTGTTTATTGTTTAATGAAATTCTATCACTGCTGTTCATTGTTCTTTAGTTTTAGCAGGTCGCTTTTGTAAATGAGCCCATGAGGTTCAAAAGATTTACCTGACTAAATAAAGGTTGAATGAAAAAAAAATGAACCAGATGGTGGAAGTTCACATCATAGCTAATCAAGCTATTAGCCAAAAGCAGGCATACTTTCAACTATCTCCTAAGTTTTACAACTTAGGACTGTCCATTGAGGCCACGAGACAAGTGAGCCTCGACTGCAGAACCACATCTGTTGCTGTGTGTAACACAGGCACGGAAGCGGTACTGATCAAGAAATACACAAAAATAGGATGGTTGATCTCCACTGATTTCCATGATTTTGAACTGAGCATTACATTTCTGGGAGGACTCCCAGAATACCTGATCCCACATGAATACACGGGGCAAGTCTTGTTCACAAAGCCAAAACAGGCCATAGCTCTCGTCTCGGTCAATGAGGTCGACCAAGACACAGTCTATGGGGTCGGTCTAAACCGAGACATCAGCCTAAGCTCTCATACCTATAGTGTCCTGCCTATAAACAGGGTAAATGACACAGAAAGGGATTCATTGGAGCTCCCCAAAGAACAAGAACCCCTCTCAATTTCTTCTCAGATCGAACAGGTGGTCGCCCGAGCCGACGCCCTGAAAACTGATGGAGAAAGGGACAGACTGCGTCAGGTTCTCTTAAAGTTTGAGAAATCATTTTCAACCGACTCAATGGATTGTGGGTTGACCACGCTCCACTCAGTGAGCATCCCAACCCCGCCCGAAGCTCCACCCACATTTGTCAGACAGTACAAGATTCCTCTGGCAGCACATCAACCTATCAGGGAAATCCTTGATAACCTTCTAAAGAATGGTATCATCAGATACTGTAACAGCACTTACTCTGCGCCTTTGTGGCCAGTGTTAAAACCAAATGGAAAGTGGAGACTCACAATTGATTACAGAAAGCTAAACAAACAAGTCCCCTTATCACGGTGGCCAATGACCCAGCTCCAACAGGAACTGCCCAAGGTCACCAATGGTAAGTACTTCTCGACCCTCGACGTCGCCTCTGGTTTTTGGACCATCCCTGTGCGCGCCGAGGACCAATACAAACTAGCTTTCACCTTTGGTGGCCGACAATACACTTTTACCAGGTGTCCCTTTGGCTACGCTAACTCACCTGCGGAGTTCAACATCTTCTTGAACAAAGCATGTCCAGACGCCCATGAGCGTGGGACACTGATTTACGTGGACGATGTCCTTCTGAGGCAGCCAACACTGGACTCACATTTGGCTGAGATCGACCACGTTCTGAATCAGCTGACAACTGCTGGTGCTAAAATATCACTGTCTAAATGCCAGTGGTGCAGAACCAAGGTGGACTACGTTGGCCTACTCGTAGGTCCAGACGGAGTACAACCACAGTTGACTCGCACCCAAGGCCTTGACAATCTCAAAGTCCCCACCAATCTCAAAGAACTACAAAGTTTTCTTGGCGTGTGTAACTACTCGAACCAGTTCATAGAAAACTATGCAGCACGTGGCACAACTGGTAGAGCTGCTGCCTCTCAGCGAGAAGGTTGCCGGTTCAAATCCCGGTCCGGGGCCTTTCTGGGTGGAGTTTGCATGTTCTCCCCGTGCATGCGTGGGTTTCCTCCGGGTACTCCGGTTTCCTCCCACAGACCAAAAAACATGCTTGTTAGGCTGATTGGTGACTCTAAATTGACCCTAGGTGTGAGTGTGAGAGTGGATGGTTGTTTGGTGTGAGTGAGACAGGTCCCTCTTGTAAATGAGTCCCCGTGACTCAACGAGGCTAGCCTGTATAAATAAAGGTTGAATGAATGAATGAATGAATGAAAATGCAGACCTTGCAAAGCCACTGACTGAACTCCTAAAGAAAGACGTTCCATTTGTCTGGACTGACAAACAGCAGCAGGCAATGGACGCTCTCATAAACAGGATCAAGTCAGCCCCATGTTTAGTCTACCCAGACTACAACAAAGAGTTTTACTTGGAAGTGGGCTTCTCAGCTCATTGTATAAGTGCAGGTCTGTACCAGATACACGACAGAGACAAGCGTGTGGTGGCCTACGCCAGCAAGACGATGGCAGGCCCCGAGTTGAGATTCTCAGACTGTGAGAAAGCTCTACTGACCACAGTGTGGGCAGTAAAACATTTCTCCAGCTACATTGGTGGACAGAAAATAATTGTGGAAACACAACACCAGCCAGTGACTTTTCTTAACAGTGAACGCATCAGAGATGGTGTGGTAACAAACTCACGTGTTGCAACGTGGCTCATGGCGCTTCAAAGTTTTAACCTAGACATACGTTATGGTCAAAACAAGAAGTCACATCTGGGGACGGACTTGGCAATCTGCCAAAAGTGTACACAAGATGTACCAGCCACCCAGCCGCCGGTTGAGGTGAAACCCCCAGTAACTGAAGACCCGAATCACCACTTCTTCGATGACAATATCTGCAAAGATATGACAACATTGTACGTGGATGGATCTTCATTCCTCCGCGACAAAATCTGCAGAGCAGGTGTTGGAGGGGTTCTCCTCCATGACCAAGAGCAGATAACTTTCAGCTACAAATTAGGCTCTCAGACTTCTCAGTACGCTGAGATTGCAGGAATCCTAATAGCTCTCCAGATGGTAGTAGAACACTCCATCAAGACGCTAGTCATCTGCACTGACTCTAACTATGCTCGTTTAAGTTTCGCTTGTCACCTCGCTGTGTGGAAACAGAATGGTTTCCTAACAAGCGACAGGAAGGTGGTGAAGCACAAAGAGCTTTTCATAGCGTGTGATCACTTGGTGACATCACACGACTTACAGATCTACTGGAAGAAAGTTCCAGGACATTCTAGAGTCCCAGGCGATGACAAGCACTACAATGACATTGCAGATTCCTTAGCCAAAGAAGGAGCCGACGAAGGTCCTCTATGGTCCTTCGACCCCTCCTGGTTAATCAAGACTCTGTCAATACAACCTACAGTCAGGGTTATGGCAGTCACACGTGCCCAGGCCGCAGCCAGACCTGCTGACAACGCAGTCTCTGTACGACCCGCACTGACTGACCCAGACATCATCCAACTACAAAAGTCGGATCCTGCTATCAACTCCATGATACTGTACCTGACTGATCCGAACAAAAATAGTCCGTCTAAAGACGACCTGGATTCCGATCCAGACCTTAAGGTCCTCTATCAGCTGCGCAAACAGCTAAAACTAATCAAGGGCATCTTAACTTTCGCTCATGGACCAACGTCCTCACCTGTGTTCGTGGTTCCCCATGACCAAAGGGGGGTGATGTTAGTTCATGCCCATGATCTCCCGTCCGCAGGA